>HG995388.1:8121523-8401110 GCA_905333075.3 Atethmia centrago
TGGGAATGTCTGGAAATTCGGTTAAACAATAGAGGACGGCTTAATACAAGGGCCATACGTTTTTTATTACCTTAGGATTATCTCAAATGTTTTGCAGTTGTTCCTTGTATTTGGTTTAATACTTTTAACAGTAGGTAATTGTAATATTACCTTTTATTCATTAAAATAATACAGGGTGAAATTGAATTCATGGGCATCCTTTTAAGGGGTCATTGTACTCATCATTATGAACAACTTCAACTATGAGACCATACCTGAAATCGCGAAAAAAAAATCAGCTGTTCCCTACATTTATGTTTGCATAACTCGACAAAATGTAGGGAACAGCAATTTTTTTTTCTCGATTTCATATTTGTTCCCATAGTCAAAGTTGTTCATAATGACGAGTACAATGACCCCTTAAGAGGATACCCATGAATTAAATTTCAGCCTGTATAACGAACAAGGTATCGTTGCAATTAAAATGCCCAGGCATGCCGTGCAGGATGAGCACTTTAAGACTGGATTATAATCAAACCAACACTTTACTCTTTTATAATTCATGCTCTAGTCATAGTTTGACAATTCATGATTTTAAGCGAAATCATGCATGTCAAGTTTTTTTTGACAAATCTAACAATGATTCAGTTCCTACGCCACTTTAAAATTCAGAAGCTTATCAAGTAATTAAACTGAACTATAATTTGTGCCTTGGCAGCAGTGAGAGTGAAAGGATTGAAATAAAATGTTGGGTACTAGTGAAATATATATTTTTAGTTTGTGTTCATTTAACATTATGCAGGATTAAAGATTTATTTAGGTTGATATTTAAATCTTATCTGTATAATAAAAGATGTATAGTAAGTGCTTTTTGTATGAAACTATCGGCTGTAATCTCAGTGTGAAAAAATAAACAGTTAGTTAAAATCTACTTGAGAACAATTTTAAGGATTTGCTGTTGTAGAAAAAAAAACAATATAAGTAACTTAATTTATTTTTAATAGACTTTTTCAAAACATTAAAGATTCATCCAGAAATTAACATATTATAACAAAAAATTACACAGAAATTATCATCAAAATGCAAAATATTATAAATGAAAAGATTCTTACTCATAATATCATTTATAAACTGTATTTATCTACACTTATATCGTAAAGTTCAAAATATGAAATCAACACAACAATGACAAACAGACAACACAACAACAACAGGCAAAAAGCCTGTCAGTAAATAAGATTAGGAGAATATTGCTCGTGCAGTTCTAATGAAATTGAAAAGTTTTAAGATTAGTACAATTTAAGAATCTTAGTAATTTTTATAATTTGCAATAATTACATTACACTACAGACTAGGTTTATCAAGCAAATGAGATCAATTATTTATGAGGTGGACGGATATGATGACACTACTGAATATGTAAAATAACAAACTAACGAGATCGGGGCTTATGACAACATTGATTGTAAATAAAACAACAAATCCACCAATAAAGGCAACATGACACTAAATTGACATCAATAATTTTACAAGAAGACTTCAAAATCGTTGGCAATATTTTAAACTATGATTACGGTCTACAGTCTACCCTGTGACATTAATCAACGAAGTAATATAATACAAATTGGAATAATAAAAATAAACCTAATAAAAATAGCTATACAGGGTTATTTGCAAGCCGCCGGAGTCGCGGGTTGTTCGAAAGAGATACCATGGCCCTGGCACAGGCAACTGAAGGAACACGGGTGGGTTTTAGTCAGTAAAAGTTTGACACGACCTTCCGCTCCGCCCAGAGCGGGAGAAGTCATTTGATGATAAAACACTAATAAGCTCGTAGGACTATAATACTAACATCATAAATAACAACTTTTGTTGTATGACTTTTAATAATTCATAAAAAAATAATTTCATAATACAATTAAAAATATTTATTTTGATCGCTCTAAATTTGAACAACTCTACGCGGTACCAAAATATGTAAGTAGTTAAATAAACAAACAGTGCGTTGCGAATGCAGGGTCGCAGCGGTACTTACTACAAAATACAGATCTAAAAAGTGTTATTACAAATATTACAACAAAAACTTGAAAGTTTACTTTTGGTATTCTAAAAAGTCATAGATCAAAAGTGGTTGTACTAATATAGTCCTACCAGGTGTTAGAAAAATAACCCTGTATAATGTAATTATACAGTATGTTAATTAACGAAAGGCGTTCCCGTTAACCCGCAATAGTATAGCGTCCACATGCTACCAAAATATGACCATTCGAAAATTCACGAAAAAAAATCTGCTGTTCATTACATTTATGTTCGCATACCTAGCTTAACAAAATGTAGGGAGCAGCTGATTTTTTTTCGCGAATTTTTAAATGGTAATATTAATTGTAGCATGTTTGGACTATTGCGGGTTAACGGGAACGCCTTTCGTTAATTAACATAGTGCATGTTAAAAATTATATTAACTTAATATTTCGTCGCTGCTCCTCCCGCATCTATCACAGCATCGCAACGGCTACGCATGGACCTAGCCAGGACTTCGCACAAATTCGAACCTCTGAATGTGTCCCAAACTTGTTCGCAATGTGTGACAAGTGCTTCCTTCGTTCTTTCTGCTCTACTATCCCATCTCTGGACCATTAAACCCCACAAATTTTTAATGGGGTTTAAGTCTGGCGATCGGGAGGGCCATGGCACTGTTTTAATTTGTGGTTGCCCTCGCAACCACTCTTGAACAACCCGCGCACGGTGTATCGGGCAATTGTCCTGGAAAAAATAAAATTCTGGCACGTCCAGTTGTGGATACACCGTGCGCACTGTGGGTACCATGATGGTTTGTAGCACCTCTAAATACGTTTGGCCGTTTGCCCTCCCTGGTATAAAAGCGAGCTCGCCTGGTCCAGCAGCACTCATCCAGCCCCACATGTTCACTACAATTCTTCCCGATTCTGCATTTGGGTTCACATTTCGAGGTTCGTATCTTGTGTTATCTACACGCCATAAATTCCGACGACCTTGTTGGCTAGACCTAAAGCACTTTTCATCAGAAAATATGGCGTAAGAGAAATCGAAGTCCCTGTAGTCACGAGCGAATCGCACGCGAGCAGCTTTCTGCTCCTGCGTCAAAATATTTTTTTTTGTGGGACGTCTGTGATGGACTCTAACTCGATGCAACTCGTTTCTAATAGTTTGCATCGAAACTTCGTATTCTTGTGCGAAACTGCGAGTGGGTGTGAACGGGTTCTCTTCATACGTGGCTATCATATTATTTAACTCGTTTTCGTTTATAGCCCGGGGTCGAGGTGCACGAACGCGTTCTGTAATTTCTCCTTCTTCATATCTTCGCACCCAGCGGCGCACCGTTGTTCTCTAACGAAAAAAAAAAAAAAAAACAATCAGCATCGATTTTTTACATAATATAGGAACTAAGTATAATAATACGAGTACACTACAAAAGTCTTATTCAAAGGGCACAACTAGTACACTATAAATAAAAATTATAAGTATTGAAATACTTAAGGTGTGCATTTTGGTTGACTTCATGATAAATAAACTCTTAACTTTTCTATAACTAATTTAAGTAGTTATAACATTCATAACTATATTTTAAAATACAAGTTGTAAATGCAATAACTGAAAATCTCTTAAGGGGTCATTACTCATCATTATAAACAACTTTTACTATGAGAACCAAACCTGAAATCGCGATAAAAAAGCAGCTGGTCCATACATTTTGACGAGTTACGCGAACATAAATGTAGGGAACAGCTGTTTTTTTTTCGCGATTTCAGGTTTGGTCCCGTAGTAAAAGTTGTTCATAATGATTAGTACAATGACCCCTTAAGAGGTTTTCAGATATTGCAATTTACACCTCGTATACCTATGAGTAAGAAAAATGGCATAGCGTAAATTCCAACATTGTATGAAACTGTCCCAAGCAAATTTGTGCTTTATCTCTACTATTTAAAAGTGTTTATCCCGTGCGGGCTGGCAACGTGGCATTTCTAAAGGTGGTTAAATACCAACGTGGTTAAATACCAACGATCTAGTGCTTGGCCGAAAAAATAGTAAGTACTTGCTATTTTATCGGCCAGCCAAGCACTAAATCGTTAGTATTTAAAACTATGTGTGCAATTTTTTTTAAGTTTTTTTGGTAAGTATTTACGAGCACTACTAACAAAAATTTACATTATTGTCAATTACTTTCCATCTGCAGTATTATGATAAAATAAATGTTAAAAATAATTATAAAAAACAATTATCTTGTGCTTGGGCGAAAAAAAATTGTAGTTTGAAATATAATGATCAAGCCTCTAGAAATGCGACGAATGCGCTCTGGTTTTTCTAATTAAAATGCGGCAACGACGCTGTGAGATAAGGCACCATTGTTTAGGTTGTTTTGGTTTAGGATTTATTATCGGGTCATAAAAGGCTCCAACAACGTCTTTGAAAGCAAAAATAAATAAAAAGAACAATCTTATTTGAATGCATTACTATAAGTAGGTAATATCTTATGAGACTTTTAAAAAGAATCCATCTGAAAGTTATAATAATTTTATTATTTTTATATATAAATCTGCCTAGCCTTTTCCCAACTATGTTGGGGTCGGCTTCCAGTCTAACCGGATGCAGCTGAATACCAATATTTTTCATGGAATTTTTTTTTTAAATTGCAATATAAGGAAAAATGCAAACTATGAAATAATAATATTACTATCACTTTATTTATTTCTATATCTCTCCCTCTATCTGAATACAAAAACATAACTTACTTGCATGTTCAACTCCACTGCTATTTGGGATATATTTAACCCTTGTCTATGCAAAACAATAATTTGATTCCTTTCTTCCTGAATCAGGTTTCGGGTCGTCATGGTTGCACCACGTTAGTCACAGCCCACACACAATACACACACAGTCCAGGATACAAGCTAGGGTCAAGAAGAGGCTTTCGATCACAGTCCGGTATACAAGCAGAGGTCACAGTTAGGCAGGCAATCAGTCCGATAGAAATAAACAGGTCGTAAAATGAAATGGCGATAGGAATTTAAGGGAAGCGTCAACAATTAGCGAGAGCAAATTGGCACTGCCGCGCTCTATTTTTTTTTTTTTTTTTTTTTATGTATGGCATCTCGTAGTTGACCTTGAGAGGTCGTGACTACTTAACCGGACTTTCCTGTGGCTGCCTTAAGCGAACTCAAAGCCTCCAGCCAGGGGCGAATTACTTATAGTACTAAGCGACTGCACGCTAAGGGCACCCCCTGTGGGGTACGGACCTCGGCTTAGGGCGTCGCTGGGGGGAGGACAGCAAGATGGGACAGGCTGGATCTGGTTAATATTATTATTATTAATCGGGGAATTTAAAGCTACAGGCTCAGCTGCGGCGCGGGCTGGCACTTCTTCGAGCAAGGGTCGGGGGGGACAATTACGTCGGGGTTTACGCGAGGGACCTCGGCGGCGAGGTCGGAACGTAGGTCGGTGTGTTTTGTGCACTGTACTCGTTGCCCTATTGCTTTCCTGGAGGAGGGTAATGGGGTCATCGGGGTCGGAGAGGGTATGCCTTGGACGGCGAATAGAGCTAATGGTGGAGGGCCTATAACTGGCGGCCTGCACAACCAGAGGGTTGCGGTGGGTGGTGGTGGAGTCGAAGAAGCGCTTCGTGATGCGCTTCATGAACTGCTTGATGGTGGGGATTCTAAGATCGAGATGGAGGATCTCGTTTCGGACGAACCAGGGGGCTCCCGTTGCCTTTCGGAGGAAACGGTTTTGGAGGGACTGCATCCTGTGGATGTGGTGGGGTTTAGCGTGTGCGAAGACTGCACAGGCATAAGTCATGATGGGACGGATGCACGCTGTGTAAATACGCAATTTGCCCTTAAGGGACAATTTGCTGCGCGCATTTAGGACGGAGTGAAGTCTACCGAGAGCAAAAGCGGCACGCGAACGCACCTGCTTGATGTGCTCTGAGAACGAGAGATGGTGGTCAAGGGTCACGCCTAGGTATTTGGCTCGCTTCTCCCAAGGGATAGGCTTGCCGAACATGGTGAGCGGTCGGGGGGCGATGAGGTTTTTACGCTGTTTGGTGAAGAGAACAGCCTGACTTTTGTCGGGATTGACCTCGATTCTCCACTTTCTAAACCAAGCGCCAAGCTTGTTGACCTCGGTCTGGAGAGTGCGAGATATGTGGTCGTGGACTAACCCGGTGTAGTAGATGGCCGTGTCGTCTGCGAACAGAGCCAACTGCGCCTTTCTACTTTTCGGGATGTCGCTGGTGAAGAGAGTGAAAATGAGAGGGGATAGTACAGAGCCCTGAGGGACGCCTGCACGGATAGGGTGAGGGGAGGATAGCGCTCCTTCGATGCGATAGCGGAAGGTGCGGTTCGACAAGAAGTCTCGTAAGATGAGCACGAGACGATCGGGCACACCGAGTTTGTAGAGCTTATATAATAAGCCGTTGTGCCAGACCTTGTCGAACGCTTTCGCTATATCGAAGAATACAGCACCGGTCGTAAGACCACGTTGAAAGCCGTGGCTTATGTGTTCAACGATGCGGTGGACCTGTTGGACGCAAGAATGTTGGGCTCTAAAGCCGAACTGCTGGTCGGGGATGAGGCCCTTTGTTTCCGCAAAATCTTTGAGGCGCTTTAAGATAAGCCTCTCATAGATTTTGCCGAAGACATTGAGCAGACTGATGGGCCGGTAGCTGGTGGGCTCCGTTTTCGGCTTACCGGGCTTCGGTATGCCGATGACGGTGGCCTTCTTCCACTCTTGTGGGAAGATGTTATTGCTCAGGGCTCCATTGAAGATGGTGGCCATGAGCATTATGAGGTGAGCGGGGAACAGTTGGAGCACCCTATTGGTGATTCCGTCTGAGCCGGGGGCTTTGCGAGGTTTTAGACCCTTGATGATATCATGCACTTCGTCTGGAGTGACGGGAGGCAGAGGATAGTCAGGGTCTTCAACGGGCGGGAGGGAGGCTCTACGTTCGACTTCCGCGTCGACCTGGGACAGGTGAGCTTGGTCTACTGGTTGAGAGCTAGGTGAGCATTGAGCCTCAAGACTATCGGCTAGGCATTCTGCCTTGTCGACGTCATCGAAAGCGATGGTCTTGTCGGGGCGCACCAGGGGGGGCATTGAGACGACTTCGTCGGATTTGAGTTTCCTCTGAAGGTCCCAGAACGCTCGGTGAGTGGGCTCTAGCTCGCTCAGCATCTTGTCCCATCCAGCGTCACGCAGCTCCGATAGGCGTGTCTTTACAGATCTCTGTAAATAGCGCATATGGGCTTTATTCGCGTGGTTGGGAAAGTTACTGTACGCACGGACAGCCGCGTTCTTCTCATTCAACAGTTCGCGTACATCGTCCGGGAGCTTCCAGCGATGGTCGTCCATCGCCGGAACCTCCCTTGAACAGTCGTTCAGGACTGATTGTACGTGCACTGTGAATGAGTCGATCGCGGCTGTCGTGTCAGCGATAGAGTCGAAGTGGTCGGGAATGGAGTCTAGTCGGGGACCTAATGTGGTGGATTTCAGGCAGTCGCTTACTTTCCTCCAGTCTGTAACTAACTTGGTGAGAGGGGGTCTATCAGGGTCATGGAGACCTAGGCGTGGTGCCAGCTTTACAACAACTGGACGGTGGTCAGAGGAGAGTTCGTCAAGCGCCTCTATAGAGTCCAACCGTAGGTTGATACTCTTCAGAAGCGCTATGTCAAGTACGTCGGGGGTTTGGTTAGGGTCGTGGGGAAAGTGAGTGGGAGTCATCGGGGCGATGATGTCGAAGTTGAGGATGGGACATAGGTCAAACAGGTGTCTGCCTCTGGTGGAGGTCCTGGTGCTGTTCCAAGCATGATGTTTGGCGTTGAGATCGCCCGCTATGATAACGGAGTCACTCAGGCCAAGTAGAATGGAAAGGTCGTCAGAGAGGGGGGGAAGGGCTAACTCCGATGAGGAACCGGGGGGAACATAGGCCGATACTATGGTGATCGGTTGATGGCCAGTCATGCCTAGCTTGCATATGGACACTTCTAAACGCGAGAGAGGGGGCGGGTCCATTGGGATGCAGTGGAGGGTTGATCTGAAATAAATTAGGGTGCCGCCCTGTGACATCTAGTCCTGTCATTGCGAACTATACGATAGTTGGCAATTGACGGGTTTCGACGGCTGGGCTTTAAGAATGTTTCCTGTAATAGGAGAATATCAATTTGGTGGTCGCGGAGGAAAGCAGCGATTTCATCGCGTTGATTTATCATGCCATTGGCATTAAAGATACCTAACTTTAGGGATCGGGGTTTGGTACGTGCCTTCGGTTGTAAATCCATTATTTGGGTTTCGCGAAGTTTTCCAGGGCTTGCGTTATCTCTGGATACGCGTGGAAGATACGCTGTATCTGGGCGAGATCGCAGGAATTACGGGCGGCAACGAGCTCGTTGGCCATTTTGCGCGCGCGGGGCGTAAAAAATAGAGCGAAGGTCCCAGAGATCACGCTGAACGGATCTACTGGGATGGACGGGATGGACGGGCCGACCACCGGGGTGGTTGAAGCGGCGACGGGCCGTGGCGCAGCGGTTGCGGCAGCGGCCACGGGAGCGGGCGCGGGCCTCGCGGGTTGGACAGGCGCGGAGACGCGGATGCGGGGGTCCATCAGCGGTCTGATGGGAGGCGGGGTGGGTCTGGGCTGAACCATAGCAGGGAACGCCTGCTGATGATTCATCGCATTCCAAGGGCTAGGCCTTTGCGGGCTTAGCCTCAGGGGGAGTTGGGGGAATGTCTGTGATGGGGGGGGGAAGAACCCATATGATGGGCACTCTCTCTGCTGGCGGGCGTCTGCACGTTTCACCAGTTTTGATGAGGACGTCTTGGGGGCCATACGACAGCCCCGGTAGTTTGCCGGGTGCCCAGCCTCACCGCACAGTACGCAGCTGGGCGGCTCGGTGCACAAAGACCGGTCTTTAGGGCGGGGGCAGTCCGAAGTGCCATGCTCACCCAGGCACTTGACGCACCTGGGAGTCGCATGGCAGTTCTTCTGCGCATGCCCGTATAACTGGCAACGGTGACATTGCCCGACGACGCCGCTCTTCCGGGGCTTCTCGATGACGAGGCCCGTGAGATGGCATATAGAATTGACTTTAAATATAGGGTGATGCCCTTCGAACGGGGGGCATACGACAAGGATCATATTGTATGCCGAGCCCCCCCTGGCGCGGTGCATGCGATGCACCTCGTCCACGGGGACGCCTTGAGACTCAAGGTCGGCCTTGATGTCGGCTGTGGGGATTTCTTTCGGGATCCTACGGATCACCACGCGGATCTGGCGTTCCTCGGGGAGCGAGTAGGTGTGGTATGACACACCTCTCGCCCGGAGGACTCTGGTTAGGTCCCTATAGTCGCGGGACGTAGGGACGGTAATTTTAATGCCCTGTTGGGTCGCGGTGGCTTTAGAAAAGCCGATTTTTTGTTCGACGCACCATTTGGATACGTCCAACCATCTTGTTTTGTCCTGCAAGATTACAGGAGGGGGAGGGGGGATCTTTTTAGGGGCCGGAGTGGCCAGAATGTCCTTAGCGGACGAAGCGGTCGGGGTGGGGATAGTAGCGGAGGGCGCCACAGATACAGGGGGAGTGGGGGCAGAGAGAACCTCCGTGGCGGCTATTTTAGTCGCCTGCGAGGACGTCGCCTTCCTCTGTTTCCTTTTTTTCCCCTTTCCGGTGACGGCCACGAAGCCATCGTCCTCGGAAGAGGGAGCGGAGTGGGCAGAAGAAGAGTCGACTGACTCTACGTCAGAGTAGGAAAAAGGGGTCGGGCACCTCTTGTCTTGCGACAAGGGCTCCTCAATGTCCATGGACACTGAGGGGCTAGGAGGGATCACGGTCGCGGTCGATGCGGGGGTCAGAGCATCGCTGAAGTCAGCGATGGAGTCGGTTGATAGCGGCTGGCTAAGAGCCGCAAACCTAGCGCCATATTTGGCGAGGAAGTCTGGGTCCTTGAAGAGGACCTCTTTGAAGAACGCCAGAATTAAGGCGTCCTCCATGATGGGGGAGGGGGGGGGATTATGGGGGCGAAATCTTGGAATCTAAATTCCTCCTAACATAGACCTAACGGCCCTAAACCTAACTCCCCGGGTGGATAGGCCCGGGGATGACTCGCCCTCCCTGTCGGGTGCAGACAGGGAGGTGAGTACCTAATTGTGAGCCCTAAGCTTGTAACCCTTTGCCAGTCTTAATGTGCAAAGGGGCCCTGAACCAGTCTAGCGCGAAGGGTGTAGACACACCCTAAAGACGCTAGGTGAGTAGCTGAAAAGGAATTCAGTGCACCAGAGCCGACTAGGAGATCCCCCAAGGCCGGTTAACTCTGGGACCCTTCCAATTAACTGCCTAGCCCTGAAGGGGTTCGGCGGGTGTATTGGGACAACAACACCCCACTCGGTTTCGTTGGCACCGTCAGGTATCCACCGAGGACCACGAAACAGTGGATTTAGCCCAGAGGGGGCCTATAAGCTACTCTGACAATTTTACTGTTAAAGAAATACCTGCCTTGAAAAAGGCACTTTTTGAGATCAATACGGCCAATTAATAAAATTAATCGACCGTGGATCGGGAGTAGTCGGCGACTACTGAGAGTTACGGCAGCGTAACGAGATCCGGAATTCGAGAGCGCAGTGATCGAGTGCAGCGAGCGGGAGCGGCAGCACGTCCGTTCACGGCGGGTGTCGAGCGCGGAATGATCATCCGCCGCGCTCTAGCTAATGTTTGTTATTTTATGTTACTCGCTCATTACTCACACAAATGCATATTGTCTCTAATTGGGGGAAACTAGGAAGGGGTGTGGTGTTTCACTAGCTGCGCTCTCGCAGGAATATTTTCTTAAGTGAGCATGCTTAACTTGGGCCGATAGTACCTATCATTCTAATAATTTATTTATCTGTATTTTTTTATAATTTATAATTGTATGGATTGATTTTATTTGAAATAAACTGATCAATAATAATAATAGTCTAATCATCTATTTCAACACGTGTATCATCCGTGCGAAATAATATTCTGTTTTAAATAAATAAGGTCGCAACCTTGCCTCGTATCAAGCGTTAAACTTCAACAGACAATAACCGTATTTCTTATTACAAAAAGAGTTCTACCTTTAGTCCAAGTCCAAACCTTTGATTCAGTTAGTAAGTATATTTTGATCTTTATTCCGACAAAGATAAAGTTCTTAATACAAAATTGACAACTTAGACTCGGTTTTAAAGACAGTTTTGTATTAAGGACTTTGCTTTTGTCGAAGTACCTACAATTGAAAACAGAATAACTAAAGAACTTATAGACTAAAGTTAGAACTCGATTTGTAATGAGACAAGAAGTATTCTGTTTGATATTCAGAATGTCATGGAATAAGCCCACGTGTCGGCAAGCGTAGTATGGGAGGCGTCCCACACTACGCTTGCCGACACGTCTACCCTTGCCCAGCCAGATGGACCAACGACCATAAAAAGGTGGCTGGGACATATTGGATGCGGAAGATAGGGTGTTGTGGCGCAGCCTGGGAGACGCTTATGTGCAGCACTGAACTGCGATAGGCTGAGTTGAAGCTCGCACTTTCCGTCGGATGGCCAATGAGACAAAAATCTGTCTTAGTATCGGATTACGCTCATCTTCGAATCGAAATGAAATGAAATTTTAAATATAACTGAAACATAGTCACCCTGCGGGAATATACGGGCTGTCCCGTGGCATATTTAGGTTTTCCTCATTAAATTAAAAGATGTTATGTATTAAATTATTATTTTAGAATATAAAAGTATTTGTTATAAAAATAAGGACGAGACATGCGGATTTTATTTTTTGAAGATCACTCCTTTCAAATATTTTCCATCGCGGCGCACACACTCGCGGAATCTTTCGAGAGTATTCTGAGCGACGCGCTGTAGTACTGACCGAGGAATAGCATTCACTTCTCGCACGATATTTTCTTTTAATTCCGATAGATTCGTCGGGTTGCTGTCGTGCATTTTTGTGTGGCTCATAGTGGATCTTACTGTGAGAGGCGTGGCGCCATCCTGCTGAAACCACGTGTGAGAGCTGTTTGATGGATTTTCTCTAAGTCTCATAATAAAATATTCGTTAATCATGCGGTGGTAGACATTACCATCAACAGTTACGGTTACTCCACGAGAATTCTCAAAGAAAAACGGTTCCATTATTCCACTGGGAGACAGAGCTGCCCAAACGGTTATCTTCGGGCTATGCATGACTTGTTGGTGTTTTAATCGTGGTCAACAGTGCACGAATCGTTAGCATTAAAATACGCTTAAACTTCAAAGCGTGCTGCGCGCCATTAAACAGTGACATCGTGACCAATCCGCACGAATGCCGCGCTTCATTGTACCCCCCCCCCCCTCCCCGGCCCCCGCGCAACCGTTCGAAAAATATTCGGTAGATAAAATTCACAAGATATAAGAAAACCGTAAAAACTTCGAAAAGCGAGTTTAACCTACAAAAGTTATCTGCGAAAAATATGTTTTACAAAACCATCGCAAACAGAAGCATCTTCCTTCGAACTTAAATAAAAATTGACAAAGCCCGAAACACAACACGATACGAAACTTCGGAACCTAGAGTGCATTTAGCAAAACTAAATGGACGGTACCATCCATATTGTTTCCGAAACTTCCACGAGAATATAACATTCTAAGATGTTTGCTTTATTTATCTGGGAAACAATTACTTTTTGCTATCGCCTCTGGGTCGTGTCAAGATGTCTGTGAAGAGTTAGTTCGGAATTGAAGAACAACAGGGTTTTGGGTTACAAGGATCTTGAGACTCAGTTCAGTTTGTGAGAAGAGGGTTGGTCGGTTTTGAAAAACAGTTAGTGTTCATTATAGAAAAAAGAAGGGTTGTAACTGGGTGATTTCCTCGAGTGGCATGCGAGGTTAATAATAATAATCTTTTTACTCGAGCGGCCTGTGGGTTCGGTATACGCAACACAACGTCCTGCGTATTCAGTATGACAATGCTTTCAGACTGCTGTTGGGGTTGCCGCGGTATTGTAGTGCGTCTTAAATGTTCGTAAATGCGCGCGTTGACGGTTTTCACTGTAGTGCGCAAGAAAATGACGTCACTATTTCAAAGACTGCGCGATAGCACCAACAGTATTTTGAAAATTATTGCATCCCGACAGGACTGTCCCATGCACCTGTCCCACACTGGATGGGTATAGTTACGGGGCAATTATAATTTAAATGTAATTATTTTATATTAGGTACCTACTAACATAGACCTTAAGAAAATTGTTACTAACACTTATATGGATTCTGTCCAAAATAAAATGGAAATAATAATAATGATAAGGTTTTTGAGGTAAATGTTTCATATTTAAAATCAAAACTCGTTTATTCAAATTGGGTTAATCAGCACTTTTAACGCCAAAATTACATAAGACAGCCCTCAAAACACCCGCCCTTCACCACTGCACTTCCTAGTATTTTATTACGCTAATATACTCAGTAACTCCTGCGTACATCAGGGTTCCAAGAGTTCCAAGAGAGTGCTGGAGTATGAACCCATCCACCCAACCCAACCCATCTCGCGATCACGTTTTATTAATACGTCTACCTACCTAGAAAATGAACGCATTATTCCATAATGAACACAGTGAAAATATCACGGCGAAAACATTTTCAAAACGTTTTCCGCTTTTTTATTTTATGTCATATCCTAATAGGTACATAAATACTTAACAGTCTGAAACGAAGTTAAGCTCACATGAATATCTTAAGCAATTGTCTCCCAGTTGTCACTTACCATAGACTAAGAATGTATAGAAGCGAAACTCTTGATCCGAATACATTAAATATTATGTTTTTAAGGTTTTTTATTCTTAAAAAATGTTTACAGCAGTCTTAGGTATACTTAGAACTATAACCCACAAAACTATTTATATAGTTTGTCCGTGGGAACAGATCATACAAAATAAAGTTATGTCCATTAGTGCGGATACTTAATAGTACGTTTTGATACAAGTGGCCAAAGTTTGTCATTGCACTCGAGGCGGGATTGAGTGAAATGAAGCCGAGGAGAGTGTAATGATAATGACAAATGCTTACGCGTATCAAACGAAGCTTATACATTTTAATTTTAATGTTTTTTTTTTTTGAAATACCTATCGACTGTGTTTTTAAAATAAACGTTCAACATAATCATGATTGTGTCTTTCTAATGGCAATCAACACACATCGAGCTTTAAGGTCAACGGATACATCAGCATCGCCTCAGTTCGAGCCGTTTCGATTCTTTCTTTACGGTTGACGACGAGCTAATGATGTGAGGTGATGCTGGTCCCGTGCAGTGCTTATATGTAAACGATGACCTTTAGAAAGACACTGTCACATGGGAATGATACGTGACGGAGATGACGCTCTACAATACCGAACTTTTTCTTAAACTCGTTATGTCGTATTCAAGCCTGGGTACTGAATAAGAATGTCGCTTCTTTTATGTTTTCTTATTTTATGCACTTACCTCAAGAGCGAGACTTCCGACACGAACAAATATGGCTACCGCGTCTTATGGGCAAAGCTTCAAGGCGAAACAGGACGATCCGAGTTTCGGAGTAATTTTAATTTAAAACATTTAATTTCAAACAAAAATAATTTACTCGTACAACTTAAAAACACGTCCGTTCCGCACGGGCACCGACGAGAGAGCTAATTCCATTTCAGCCACAAGTCCGGTGTGAGAGCGATATTAAGTTGGAACCCTGCCATTTTGCACGTGGACCAAAATCCAGTAAGGACCAGGCCCGGGTCGACGGCGCGTCGTATTCCAAGCGCGGCTCAAAGAGATGTCGTCAGCACAAAAGTAGGGGTCCACTAGGGCCGATGCCTGCCGGGGTCGCGGGAAGGTACTTATGGGTCACCGAGGCCCCTGGCAACACAGGCAACAGGAAGGAATACGGGTGGGTTTTAGTCAGTAAGAGTCTGACACACCCTCCCGCTCCACCCAGAGCGGGAGAAGTTATTTGATGATTTACCACCCTCAAAAAAAAAAAAAAAAAATACTCGGACCGAGGCCGTTTCGATCGTTGGGATGAGTTAACAAACTCGGCATCCATTGGAATAACAGCAATTTCAGGGTTAGATATCGCTCGCTGCACTTCTATTCTTGGAGCTGATGGGGGCGTGCGATTAATTTTAGGCATTATTATATTAAACTAAAATGTGCAGTATGTACAGCAAAGCGTTATTCAAGCCAATGCGCGGCGTAGCAGATCCACAAAAATAAAGCAAGCACTCGGGTTAGCGCGTAGCAGCTGCGCGTCGCGTAGTAGGTACTCTTTACAAGCTCTTTACAGCAATGTTCATACAAATGTATTCACCACAATTATCAGGGAAGATGCATTTGCGACTGTGCCCTTCAGATAAACTATTCAATAGGTAAAGTGATAATATTGAGCTTCAAAGACAGTCGTCGGTCCCGATTGTCATACGAAAATCCATTATAGCTGTAATGAATAGTCAGAAGCTCGAGAATTTGGCAATTGTGTTGTTAGAGCCTGTTTCATTCGCGCGTAAAACTAAATACATATTATAGACGGAACTACACTACTATTACAGACTTTTAATAACTGCTCGTAGGCTACGCGCAAATTGAAGGCTATCAATACGTGCGTAAAACGCCTTCTATGGTCCAACTCAGGTCATCGTCGTCGTCCTCGACGACTCAAAAGTAACGTGTTACAAACTCAAATCACCAATTAATGGCCAAAATGTCACAGCACTAGTATTTCAATGGCGGACCGAACCGGCCGTACTCCCAAATTATCACTTCAATATTCGAATTGTGCGCGATGATTTCCGTTAAAAATAAAAAGCTTGCAAAATTTGTTTTTCGAATTGTGTACGGTCACTTGAGTGAGGTTTGAGGTGAACTTTACAGACTAGCTCTTCTGATTTACCCTTATGCGGTGGGTCAGTAATTGGGCTATGGAGGTGAGATGGCAGTTCTGTGTAAAATATTCAACCGGGCTGGAAGTTGATCCCAGTATCGATGGAGAGACAGTACAGTTATTTTCAAAAACTTGTATACATCGAATAGAATTCATTTGATTACCTACAATTTGTGTTCCATAATACTGTATGAATGAGCAGCTACAATTAAGTACCCAATCTGTAATATGTTTGGTGGCTACACATTGGAACAATCTATATCTATGCATATAATAAAATAGTAATGAAGTTAAAACTATACATTTAATATTTTTGAACGAAGGAATTGCTACGAGGTCGCGCAAAAAAAAAACGAGTCTGATGCAGAAAATATAGTTTTTAGACTTTTAGTCCGTTAGTCTGGATGTATGTTCCGGATTGGCGCAAACTTGGCTGAATGGATTTGAACGAAATTTTGTGTACATATAATTTATAACCTTGATTTATACATAGATTACTTTTAATCTCCGTAGTACGTGCCCGTGTGATATTTTTCGACTTCCACACGGGCGAAGCTGCGGACAAAAGCTAGTATTATATACAAGGCGTCCCACGACTTTGCTACATAGAGGGAAAGTACCTTAAATACTGCAGATCATTTGGATCGGTACAGTAAAATTACAGGTATTTTTTCACATTTAGTGGGTTCCATTCCCGGTACAGACAGGCGATTATTTACAATCTTTGAATGCAGTTCGTATTGTTTTTTTAAATAAAAATGAAGTCTTCATTCAGTAAATTTTTCAATCTACAGTGGTTAAGGTACTTTTTCTCCTTGTGGCAAAGTCGTGGGACGCCCTATATCAGGTGGCCTTGTCAAGTCATTTGCCAACCTGTCAACCATGAAAACCATTCACCTATAATAAGCCATAATTATTTTATTCACAATTAACGTTAAAGCGACACAAGTCACAATACCTACATTCCAAACTGACGCGGGGTAAACCGGCTGTCAAACTAAACTGATATATCGGACTGCTGCGGAATTACACGGATTATATTGTCAATACTGTACGCCGATATGTTTTATTGCTATCCCGGGATTCGAACTAAGTGCACCTGATTAATGCCTCCGGGAATTTTGCTCCGAGAAAATTCTTTTTCGTGTGAGTACGGTACTACGATTGGTTGGTTGCTCGGAATTGAGTTATTTTTTTATGTTTCCGGTGATTGTGGGTCATGTTTGATTTTTCTGTTGATTTGTTCGCAATTGAACGTTGTGTTGACATTTTTTTTGCTTTCGTACGTATTTGTATTGTGTTTGTTTGAGTTTGATTATGAAATAGTATTTATAGATAAAGATAATAAAAAAACATAAGTTATGGAATCATCCATTCCGTTACTGTTCAGAAATCCATGACAGTAAAATGATATGTCCAAATATTTAGTTTAAATTCAACAATAACTACATCCAAGCCACTGCTTGGTGCAGAATAACCGAATCATCTGCATGTGCATATTTTTGCGGACGGGAGCGGGTGCTGCATTTTATTTAAAAAAATATGTAAGAGTTTTCTAAACGATTGCTATTTTACTTATGGAAAATAAAGTCATTTAAAGTCTGATCAAAAGTTCTTATAATATTTAACGTTTCAGTTTGATTCGTTGAAAACGAATACAAAGGAGAATGAGCAAAATGGTACCCGGCTCCAATAGATATGGTTGTAGTGTCGTTTAAAAGGTCTTACCAAGAGGAACAATATTTACTATAGCCGCCAGTCTCAAATCTGATTGCGTTTGGAGATAAACGACAGTCTTACTAACTAATAAAAACCCTATTCCTTCGGTTGCCATTTGCGTTCCCGGATCACGGTAACCTGTTTAGACAGTCCCGTGGCCCCGGCGATAAACATACATAATACGAGTATATTAGGTACCACTTACTCTACTTAAAATAATGAGTAGGTACCAAGGTAATATTTTCTGCATTTTTCCGTTCATGTTTTCTATTAATAATGCTTTTACGTCAGACTTCACCATGCACCCGGCCTCCTTTTAACTCGAGCCCCGCTGCTCCTGAGCGCGGGGTGTGCGCAGGAGCAGTGAGGGAGGCGTCGGTGTCCGCGTCAGTCGATCGTTCGTATTGCGCTTGTGACGACGTTTAGCTGCTGTTTGAGTTTCTTTTGTGCTTTTATAACTCGGTTTTATTAACTACTGACCCCTGCGCTCCTACTGGACTAGTTACCCGCTATTAACGTTGACCTGTGCTAGTGTTGTGGACTATACTGATTTGCTTTTCGAACTGGAATATCGCAATGGAACATCTCAACTGTGTAATGTGTCGGCGAGCTTTATATACCAGAAGATACCAACAACATGTTTTGACAGCTAATCTGTCAAGAACGCGCCCTGAGTTCGCTGCGTTTATTCATGAACATGCCGTTCTGGAGGTAAGGACTTCCATTATTATAATCTAAGTGTAGTTTTATTTCACCATCCCTTCGTCCGTGTCGTTTGTTTTCTTAATCTAAGTATATTATGTTCTTCATTTTAAATAAGCACATTTGATGCCATTTAAGACGGTCATTACCCATAACAATAGATAAAGGTTAGCAATACAAACAAAAGGGCCTATCCTTTCTAACTCGATATTACCTGGACACTGTGCGCACGTGTGGAGTCATCGGACCTTCGAAAGTCAAAATACGTGTCAATATACGTGATATTGTTTTCTCAGTTTTTTTTTACTTAGTTAAAAAAAAAAGGTACTTATACAAAAAAAAAAACATTCAATTGTATTTTTACTACTTTCAGGTGGTGTTCGATGGCACACGACGTGTGTGTCACCGATGTTGGCAGTCCGCTGATAATGCAGTGATAAGTCTTGCGAACCCTGCCGTGCCCGGAGCAATGCCTGAAGCAATGCCTGAAGCAATGCCGGAAGCAGTGTTGGAAGCAGTGCAAAATGTTCAGGAATTTCAAGTTTCAGAGTATACACGAGCTCCAAACACACCACGACATTGTATATATAACGGCTGTCCAAACACAACTCGCCATCGAATCCCGATAACAATAAAAACTCACATCTTTTGTGAATATAAGCTTTATATTCCAAATGGTGCAAGAGTGTGTACACAGCACTTAGAGAACAATGTTTGGGATGAGCTACCTCAAACATGTAATGCCACTCATGATTTTAATACAGACCAGTTTACTGACATTTGTGACATGTTAAGAATGACCTTACAACGTGGACCTCGGCTAGACTTCAACACGAGAGGCGCTTTAACCAACAAGGAGATGCACTTTTGGACAGGACGCAAGTGCGAAGAGTTTGATGCTATGTTGGTATAAACACCTACACTAAATGAAAGATGTAGGGAACCGAGAACTGCATTAGGTATTTATCTTACAAAACTGCGTACAGGGGACCCAGATGAAAGACTTGCGACATTATTTAACATGTCACGACGAAAGCTTGAACGTTTGTTGGTTATTGTGAGGGAGTGTCTCAATAACAATTATGTCGGTATGCATTTGGGAGTGGATCACATTGACAGATCACGATTATTGGAAAAAAATCTCACTGTACCAAAAGCATTATTTGGAAATGAAAATAATGATAAGTTATTATTGATTGGCGATGGTACTTACATTTACATAAATAAAAGCTCGAACTTCTTATTCCAAAGATTGTCCTACAGTTTACACAAGTTTCAGAATCTACTGAAACCTTTCCTACTTGTATGTACTGATGGATACATATTAGATGTAATGGGTCCATACGCTGCAACAAAAACAGATGCGCAAATAATGAGCGACATTATGAATGATGGACAAAATCTACTACATTGGTTACTCCGAACAAACGATGCTTTTATCTTGGATCGAGGTTTTAGGGACAGCTTGGACCTCATTGATGAATGTGGGTATGAATCCTATGTCCCGCCAACAAAGAACCGTCAAGAGACACAGCTGACCACTGAACAATCCAACGAAGCTCGATCGGTAACGCTATGCCGGTGGGTTGTGGAAGTGGTAAACGGCCGGTTTAAGCGTGATTTTAAGCTCTTGCGGCAAAAATATTTTAATAAGTCATTGCCCAATATGTTCACCGATTTTAAGATAGCCGCAGCTATCACGAACCACTTCCACCAACCCATCGTGGATAGCATACACGCAGACGAATTCGTCAATATTATAAGGCAGAAAATAGATACCCCGAATCTTCTGCATATGTATGTAGAGAGAAAACGGCTTAATCACAGAAGAGTAGATTTTCAGAGGATAGAAGCGAGCCAGATAGAAAACTTCCCTTCATTGACGGACGAGGATATAATTCTACTAGCGCTAGGTACATACCAACTCAAGCTGGCAAGATCTTACTGTGCCGAGCATTTGTCAAATGGTCTGTATATTATTGAAACGTACAGAGAGGGAGCACTTGAAGATCTGCCAGACTATGGTATACACGAAGATGCCTGGCTTTTGCGTGGACGAATCCAGTCGCGACATGTCCGTGTAAAAACATATTTTTGTTACATATTGATCAACAGTGCAAATACTATTGTCCAACAATATTGCACATGTTTAACCGGGCGACGTACGATGGGCACTTGTGCACACATAGTGTCCATCGTATGGTACCTAGGCTATGCGAGGCATACGGGATTTACTGCTCCGGCATCTTTCCTTAATGTTGTTATAGTTGATGCCGATATGTAATGTTTTAAATCTACTCACTTATTGCTAAAATATATGATTTTTATTTGAAGAACGCTTGTTTTCTTACTTCTTTTAATAATAGAATCCTAAGTGTGTTATATCATCGTCTAAGTCAATCTTATCCTAGCTTTATTTTACTAATATAAATAGTTTGTAGTAAATTCTCATTTATAAAACTTAGTGAGATTACTGCTTCCCAAACGTGAATAGCGACAAGCGCCATGGTAGACATTTTTGTGCATCAATATGTCTTTTCAATGATATATTAATGATGACTATTGGAGCGGGTACCACGTCCCATACATTTTTGCCCATTGTCCTTTAACTATAACAATCAAGCTACTTGTCCCGTCCAATATTTTCCGTGTAACCGCTAAGCCGGGATGACGTCTCGACAGACATACCGATGTCTGCTCACCGTGACGAGGGTACATGATGATATTCTGACAGGACTCCTGTCAAAATATCTGTGTAACTGAATTGGGGATTTTTTTTTTGTTATCTACGTATATGGATTTCTAACTGCTTACAATATGTAAAGGAAAAAAATATTTTTTTTTAACGATATATCTGATCAAATGAATGATAGAAGTTACCGTTTATTCGAATCATTCAATAAACTATTTCCAAAGCCCTTTGGGTATTTGGTTACACTTAATTCTCAGAAAATACCCAACACTATGTTTAACCCCGCAAATTATATTATTGATAAAATCCATTCCTTACACTCTTTTACAAGGAGCGACCAATCATTTAGACATCTAATTAATTTTGTATTTAAATGTATCATAAAATGTTATACTCGTAACACTATTTTGGGTCGTAAAACTCGTAGACTTTCGTAGACCTTCGTAGACGTCGTAGCAGTGTAGCACTTATGTAGATGGTTCGTAGACGCTATATTTATTGAAGAAAATATTTTATGAAAGTTTGAGGATGCAAGTGGGGCGGGGGGGGGGGGGCGATCTTGTATAAAATACTAGTTTGAAGAAAATTTAATGAAAATACTGTTATCACATTTTTAGTTTACAGCTTGCAGTTATTAATATGATGGCAAAGATGAATAGAAATTATATTTTGTAGCTGACCATCTTACCGTGAAGTTGTACCCAGATAATACGATAATATTTTATTAACAAAACACGTTTGCTTTATGATACTGCTTCAGTCTGGTTCTCTTTACGATACTCACCCATCGGGGTTGGGAAAGGGTGGCATTTTTTTAGATAACAATCATACGATAATTCGATTCTTTAGATAAGAATGTTTATACGGGAGCTGTTGTGCAGTAACTTTGATTTTAGTTAGATTCACGAATTAAATAAGTCGTTAAAAATCTAGAATATTGATATATTATAGGTTTTAAGGATAAAAATAAAATGTCACATAAATAACTCTTTTCATTCCATCGGTCTCTTCACATTCCATTCCATTTTCAAACATAAGCAACCACTAACTCAAAATAAAATAAGAAACTGGCCAAGTGCGTGTCGGATCACACACAATAATGGGTTCCGTAGTTGGGATTTTCTTTTAGCACTTTGTAGGCTTGATTAATATGTATACCTATGCCAAATTACAGCGTTCTATTACTAAGCGTCTCTGAGTTACAGTGGGGTCAGACAGACAGACAGACAGATGGACATGGCGAAACTATAAGGGTTCCTTGTTTACTACGGAACCCTAAAAAGGTCCACTTACTAACCCCATCCTGAACTCCTGCCAAACATAAAGAGGGATCAAACAAAGAACTACTTAGGAATATTAACATGGGGCTACATGTATGTACTTGTAACTATGATACACAAAGGATCGCTTGTAAATCCTCTCTCAATCACAACAGTTGCTTGTTTTATTTACAGGGAAATAAATGTATATGTTATTCACCATATGAAAAAGTCAGCGAGTGAAGTGTGGTGTAAGTTACAAGCGGGTGACGTTTGCCTTATTTCTTTTTCTCTGATGTTCTAAGGAAAGTTATGTTAAAGGCTCCTATATACTGGCGCGACTTGTCGCGCGACGCGTCGCGACACAAAGGCACCGCGTGTAGCGCTACACGCGGTGTCTTTGTGTCACGTCGCGTCGCGCGACAAGTCGCGCCAGTATGTAGGAGCCTTAACCGGACAGCAGATAAATCAAAATTAGAAATGTTAGAATCCTATCATTAAACCTAACGTCTGCCTAAAATTATGTGAATTAAAATAACTTAAGGCTCAGTCTGAATAAAGTCAAATCCTGAAGTTCAATATCAGTAAATCATCATCTTTGACAACATCAAACAAATGAAAACTGTAAGCGTTTAGTAAGTCCTCATGCAAAAGGACGTAAGGCTGAGGGCTTTAAATACCGGTAAATTTTTCGTAACGTTATCTCTATTTGACAGCGTTACCGTTTAAATTAAAATAACGGTAATAGATTTAACGTTATTTATGCTACTGTTTATCGTTAATTTTTATTAACGTTAATTTTATATTAACGTTACTTTTATCGTTATTTTTAAACGGGTAAGGTGGAAGTAGCGGAGCCTGAGGTGCGTGGTGGGCCGCCCGCCGCGTGCCCTCGCACCGCGCTGATAGAGTGCCGATCAAAACATTGCCTTGCCTGATTCTTACGCGTGAGAAGTTTTGATAGTATAGTGAGCTGATTTAGTCAGTGATAACTGATCAAATCAATTCAATTCAATATCAATGAGTGAAGTGAAGACAATAGTCAATGTAATTAATGATTCTTATTTATATTTATTACAATAGTCGTTTTACACATGCAGGATTTAATTGACTATCGTGCCGCCGCACTATGGTAAAACCCCATACAAAGCCGCCTCAAAACCGTTTCACGTGAATGTCGTTGTTATGGAATAAAATTAATAAATTAATATAGTCTAATAAATAAGCTTTCTATACGCAATTTTTTTTTTTTTTGTTAATAATTGCTTGCGCGCTGATCGACTGAAATTATGTATTGTAATTTCCTTAGTTTTTTGATGTTGGTATAACTAATTAATGGGATTAGGTTGGTTTTACTGCACTACTCTCCCCCTATCCCATTCCTGCACATTGCCTTTCACCCGCGTGTGAGCGAGACCGCTACACCAATCAGCGCCAACCCGCAGAATGTCGTCAAAATTCAAGAGGGATTCGGTTTTCGTGCGTCGTCGCGTATGCATCCTATTGCACCCAAAATTCATTTAACCAAGTGAAAATTTGTGGAAATCGCTTGTATCGTCGAGACAGTGCATCATCATCGCATCAAATAAGGTATCGTGCTACCTTCCTTTCGCCCACTACTGATTTGCGACCTAATTTCTTTCCTAACAGTGGTTGTGCATTCGTCCATACTTTTGTCGTAAAACCAATTCCAAAATATCGATTATGTGTTGCCCCGCGCATCCAATTATAATGTATTGTAAATAGGCTTAAAAACTAACTCTTGTTCAATTACGTAATTTTGACTTACTTACTGCAATTCAATGCCACGTAACTCGAAAGTTTTTCATATAAATGTACCAGTATTATACATTTTTGGAATGCTTATAATCTCCTCATAACGTTATAATTAATTATATATATTACTTGGATAAAATAAAATTAACCAATATAGTTTAAGATGGTATGTTTATAAGATATTTTTTTTAATGAGACATTTACCCTTTACCGCTGCCTGCTGCTGTCGAGATAATTATTGTATTAAGATCTTTAGACATTAGTTTACGCAAGGAGAACAAAAAATTGCTCATACTTGCTCTTTTTCTGATACGGTGCTAAAACATATCGCGAGATAAAAATTATATATTTTTTCAATTTCGTTTTATTTCTGATAAAATCATTTGTTATCTATTAAGGTCAAATTGATAAAAAGTTAATTACAGTGATGATTATTATTAATAGTTCTTTGTGGTTTTGATACAGTTTTGACCACCTTACATATAAAATATGGTCACTATCTATTAGGGTCGAAATAAAAACAGGTTTGTTATGGGAAGAGTGCAAATTACTTGTATTCGTATCTTATCTTTTTGCACATAGCACTATTTCATATGCCTATAAAAGGATGGTGAGCCCTGAAACATTCACATTTGTTGGTCAAATATTCAGTTGCCCTAAAAACCAGTTAATATCTTTTTTCGACTATTTGCAAAGTTGACTGCTTTGAAAAAAGGGGTGAATTTGTTTGTAGTAAACGAGAGTTGTGCAATTTGTTGATAAATAGGAATAATATAGAAGACTACTTACAAGAAAATTTCAATTTGTCACCAGAGGATATGGCTACTGTGGTCTTCTACATTCAAAGAAACTTGGTATCTAAATGTAACGAACGCTGGAGAAATGCATCTCGGATAAAATACCCCTTTGAAAGTAAGAGAGTCAGCTGGTTAGATGGTCAATTTCATGTTCCAATAGAGTGTCGAGTCACGGTTAATGACCCTAATATGCCTGGAAGTAGTAACGGCAGACCCTCGAAACCATACGAAGCATCTTCAGAGAAAACGAAAAAACATGGAATTAATACAAGAGTACGGATAGGACTGTGTTCTCAATGCATATGCTCAGGAGTTACTGTCTATGGGTGAGACGGAGGAGGCCGCAATCGTTAATATTATACGAACTGCATCAAACAATTATAAGATTTTTTTTGTTAAATACGTTACTGAGAACTCTGAAGACGTTACACCTTTTTCAAAGGAAGAAGCACTACGGACATTTTTTTTACTTAGACCTTAACAAAGAACAGTATGAGAAACTTCGACTTTGTTTAGCGGAAAAAAACTGCTCAGTGTTTCCTTCTTATCCAACTTTAGTTGAAGCGAAAAAGATGTGTTACCCACCAGATTCGAGCATAATCATTACTAAGATAAGTGCAAAAGTCAACCTGCAGGACTTGTTGGATCATACTGTGGCACGTAAATTACTAATTGGTTCAGTTTACAAAAATGGTTTAAGAAAGTTGAAACTATTCTGTAAATGGGGTTGTGACGGGTCATCCGGGCAGAGTGAGTACAAACAAAACTTGCAGACTTATATTGTTAGAATACGCCAAAGAAACTCCTGAAAAAACCGCGTCTGTTGTGGCTAATATCAACAATCATAAACATAATCTGTCTCCTTCCCTGATAAATAAGAATGGCGAGGTAATCGAAATAATTCATGACCTATATTTAACCATGATTGATGATAAAGTGGCGAGCGTTCGAGCGCTTCTTGTACAGTTTGTAGAGCTAGTCCTCGGCAAATGAATAACTTAGAGGCAGTTAGGACACGAGATGTGAACGAAAGTTCATTTCAATAGGGACTGTCAACACTACATGCTTGGTTTAGGAGTATGGAGATGATCTTACACATTTCTTATATCTTGTCTTTTGAAAAGTAGTCAGCCCTACACCTGAAAATTAAATAAAACCAAACACGAAAAGAAAAAAATGTTACAAAAGCGGTTTAGGGAGGAAATGAGACTACAGCATGTCGATAAACCTCGACAAGGCACTGGAAATAGTAATAAAAGAAACACAGCTCGGAGATTCTTTCAGAATTACTTTTGCTCTGCAGACATTACAATTGTAGACGTAGAACTTATAAAACGAATGTACATAATAATGTATGTCATCTGGAAGGGCTATTAATTCCAAAAAGCAGCAGGCTTTGGCAAAGAGCCAGTTTGGTTTCCGCAGGGGCCACCCTACCGTGGACGCCATCATGCGTGTACGAGCCCTCACGACGAAGAATGCTGTAGCCCAGGGTGGGGTCGTCTTGGCGGTGTCTCTAGACATCGCCAATGCCTTCAATACCCTGCCTTGGAGTTGTATCAGGGAGGCACTCCGCTACCTCTGTCGTGTGGTCGAGGCCTATCTGATGGATAGGGCCGTCATTTACCGCAGTCACCAGGGAGTGTGGAACCGGCAAGAGATGTCGTGTGGTGTCCCACAGGGATCGGTCCTAGGGCCGCATCTGTGAGACATAGGATACGACTGGGTGCTGCGCACCGACCTCCCTAGCGGCGTCGGCGTAGTGTGTTACGCTGACGACACGTTGGTCCTGGCGCAAGGGAGGTCGCACCAGGTGGCAGCCAAAGTAGCGGCACGCGGGGTTGCGACAATCATCGAAATGATCCGACACTTGGGACTCGAGGTGGCCCTACACAAGTCCAAGGCCATGTGTTTTTATGGCCCTCGGAACGCGCCACCGTCGGGATCCCAAATAACGGTAGGAGGGGTTTACATCGGCGTCGAGTCTACGATGAAGTACCTGGGACTCGTCCTCGACAGCCGGTGGAACTTCGTGGAGCATTTCTGACGTTTGGCTCCCAAACTGGAGTGGGCAGGGGCTGCTTTGAAGCGGCTCCTGCCCAATCTAGGGGGTCAAAACGCCTCCTGCCGGAGGCTCTACGCGGGGTTCGTGCGGTCTATGGCCCTTTACGGGGCTCCTGTGTGGGCGCGTTCCCTGGCGCTGCGGCCAGTCCACCGGTTGAGCGCGGCCCAAAGGGTCATGGCCATCCGGCTGGTCCGGGGATACCGCACGGTCTCCTGTGAGGCAGCGAGCCTCCTTGCTGGATTGCCGCCATGGGATCTGAAGGCAAAGTCCTCGCGCACGTATGGGAGTGGCACGAGGAGGCGAAACGCCTGGGCGTAACTACGCTGCCGCAAGAAATCGCGGCACAGCGGATGGAGCTCCGGCAGGATCTCATGGCGACATGGAGAGTACGGTTGTCGCAACCCAATGCTGGGCATGCCACGATTGTTGCAATAATTGCTTCGCTTTGAGGAGTGGCTAGAGAGGCACCACGGTGTCCTCACCTTCCACCTGACGCAGGTCCTCACCGGACACGGCAGCTTCGGGAGGTTCCTGTGTCGGATAAGGTGGGAGGAAACGCCCGGGTGTCAACACAGTGTGGATCGCCCGGAGGACACGGTGGAGCATACGGTGGAGGTCTGCCCGGCTTGGGCAGAACGCCAACGTGTCCTCGTGGAGGCGATCGGCGGCAGAGATCTCTCGCGTCCAGCCCTGGTTCAGGTCATGGTACGAAGCGAGAGGGCATGGGCAGTTGTCACTTCCTTCTGCGAAGCAGTAATGCTCGCGAAGGAGGAAGCGGGACGGTTGAGGGAAAGGCAAATTTCGAGCCCTCTCGCCCCTAGCCACCGCAGGAGACGCCCTGGTCGTCGGGAATCCCGGAGTCGCGTGAAGGTATTAAAGGGTTACCGAGGCCCCTGGCAACACAGGCAACACGGAAGGAATACAGGTGGGTTTTAGTCAGTAAGAGGCTGACACACCCTCTATCAAATAACTTCTCCCGCTCCGGGCGGAGCGGGAGAAGTTATTTGATGATTTCCCACCAAAAAATAAAAACAAAAAACAAAAAATATAGTACAGCCCAACTGTACGTAAATATTTATAATTGGTATTATGCCTTCCTACGTGCATACAATACTATTTACCTATAGGACAATTGTCCAAAGACGCGCAAGAATCCCAAAATAAGGATTACAAAAAGTTTAGACTTCATCATTCTAGAAAGTGTTCAAGAGCGGCTACAAATGAAGACACCATACCATAATGTACACTTCTGATCCATATAATATATATCAAGTTTCAGAAATAACTCGGAAACAATATCGAAAGAACTTTTAGAATCTAAAAATCTGTAGGAGCTTCCTGAATTTTGTACTTTATTTTTCTCGTTTGCTTCAATTATTCCATTTTATGTAAATAAAAATAAAAAGACAAATTTTGTTTTTTTTTTCTTATAGAATGCATGATTTTTTTCCAGTTTTATTTTTTTAATTAATTAATAAACAGAATTTTCAAAATCGAAATTATTTATATTAAATTTTATACATCCAAAAATTCTGTTTTTGGATGTATAAAATTGCCATGGCGCCTCTCTAGCCACTCCTCAAAGAGGGCACTTATCGCCGCAATGGTGGCGTGCCCAGCACTGGGTTGCGAGAACCGTATTCTCCATTGTCGCCATGAGATCCCGCCGGAGCTCCGTCTGCTGTGCCGCGATTTCTAGCGGCAGCGGAGTTACTCCCCGGCGTTTCGCCTCTTTGCGCCACTCCCATACGTGCGCGAGGACTTTTGCCTCCAGATCCCATGGCGGCAATCCGGTAAGGTGGCTTGCTGCCTCACAGGAGACCGTGCGGTATCCCCGGACCATCCGGGTGGCCATGACCCTTTGGGCCGCGCTCAACCGGCGGGCTGGCCGCAGCGTTAGGAAACGCGCCCATACAGGAGCCCCGTAGAGGGCCATGGACTGCACGACCTCCGCGTAGAGCCTCCGGCAGGAGGCGTTTGGACCCCCTAGATTGGGCAGGAGCCGCTTCAATGCAGCACCTGCCCGCTCCAGTTTGGGAGCCAAACGTCGGAAATGCTCCACGAAGTTCCACCGGCTGTCGAGGACGAGTCCCAGGTACTTCATCCCGTTATTTGGGACCCCGATGGTGCCGCGTTCCGAGGAACATGAAAACACATGGCCTCGGAATTGTGCAGGGCCACTTCGAGTAACAATTTCCGGATCCTTTCGACGATGGTCGCAACCCCGCGTGCCGCTACTTCGGCCGCCGCACTATGGGAAAATCGCGTATGTTTCGTCTCAAAACTCCGTATCTCAGTTGTTTCAAAACTAATTGAGCTGTAATTTTGCACACATCTTCTTGGATGTATAAAGTTTAGTGTAAATAATGAAAAGTTTAGTGTTAATTTTGAAAATTCTGTTTATTAATTAATTTAAAAAATAAAACTTAAAAAATACATGCATTTTATAAGAAAAAAAACAAAAAAAGGTCTTAATTTTAAATTTACTTAAAATGGAATAATTAAAACAAACGAGAAAAACAAAATTTAGGAAGTTCCTACAGATTTTCGTTGATAGCAAGCAGGGCCCTGGCTTCATTTAAAAGTTCTTTCGATATTGTTTCTGACGTATTTCTCAAACTTGATATATATGGATCAGAAGTGTACAATAAGGTATGGAACACGTCTTCATTGATAGCCGCTCTTGAACTCTTTCTAGAATGATGAAGTCTAAACTTTTTGTAATCCTTATTTCGGGATTCTTGCGCGTCTTCGGACAATTGTCCGATAGGTAAAATAGCATAGTACTCAATGATGTTTTCTCCGTGAATAAGTATTTTATGCACGGAGGAAGGCATATAATATCAATTATAAATATTTACGTAGTTGGGCTGTACTATATGCGTATTCACCAAACTATTTTTAATTAATAGCCATTCCAGATGACATAGTTTGTAGTATTATGTACTATCGGCCAAAGTTCCGCATGCTCACCTTAAAGGCGATAATCGTATAGCACGACTCACGACTCGATCGCACAATGCACGAGTTTTGACCAATAGGATGCACAAAGCGTATTTTAGTGGTGTTCGTATTAGTATAATCATGTATAGAATGTGTGACACTCACACTAGGAGCGTATTATGCTCACTTGTTTCTGCTAAGAGACGAGTTTTTAATGGGCACGGCCAGCGCGGCTCGGCGGCGGCGTGAGCTCTTTGTTATTGAATTGAATTGTTATTTTATTATTGACAAGAATTAATTTTAGTACTCATATCTTCTGTTTGTTTGGTTTAGAAAATGTATTATTGATATTGCAGTATTTACAAAAATAATTTGTAATAACTAATAAACTACAATTTATATGTATTAATCCACTTTAATATTTTCCTCTCTATATCGGGTCTATAGATATAGGTTATTTATGAACACTTTCACTGCCTCTCCAATTTTCACCATATCCTATGTGATGCCGCATGCCGCAGCAACCGCACCATATTCCCTTCACAATAAGATGAGACATTGAAACGAACCGTTTTATTACAGTCCGTTCCACCGATTTTGACTTCCATTCCGTAGGCTTATGGATGGCATTAAAGGCTAAAAAGTGGTTACAATACCAACTGTTTACTGCAGCTGCATTTGTCATGCCACCAACACAATAGCATTCAAAATCGATTGAACGGACATTTATGGTTTGTTTACCTTTTATCTCACGGCTCCCTGAATACCTTAGGTATAGGTGCGTTGACCGGCACTGCATGAAGGTATCAAATGTTTATATTGAAATTTTTTGTGTTTAATCGACTTTATTAAAAGTAAATAACTATCTAAATTTCTATGTGTTTGTTTATACTTGGGCAATTTGGGAATACTTGAAAATTACAGTAATATTTGAACCAATACTCTGCGCAGTTCATACAATGTTATCAGAGCTTTTTGTTTGTAGCTAACACAAGGCCGCAAGCCGCACAACTCTTGCAACTGAAATAAAAATAAGTTCATTATCTAAGACCCATTATTATTTAGTGGGAATGTCTGGAAATTCGGTTAAACAAAAGAGGACGGCTTAATACAAGGGCCATACGTTTTTTTATTACCTTAGGATTATCTCAAATGTTTTTCAGTTGTTCCTTGTATTTGGTTTAATACTTTTAACAGTAGGTAATTGTAATATTACCTTTTATTCATTAAAATAATACAGGGTGAAATTGAATTCATGGGCATCCTTTTAAGGGGTCATTGTACTCATCATTATGAACAACTTCAACTATGAGACCATACCTGAAATCGCGAAAAAAAAATCAGCTGTTCCCTACATTTATGTTTGCATAACTCGACAAAATGTAGGGAACAGCAATTTTTTTTTCTCGATTTCATATTTGTTCCCATAGTCAAAGTTGTTCATAATGACGAGTACAATGACCCCTTAAGAGGATACCCATGAATTAAATTTCAGCCTGTATAACGAACAAGGTATAGTTGCAATTAAAATGCCCAGGCATGCCGTGCAGGATGAGCACTTTAAGACTGGATTATAATCAAACCAACACTTTACTCTTTTATAATTCATGCTCTAGTCAAAAAAGTGCAGGCCGCTTTTCAAGACATGCAACACTTAATGACATAATCCGCCGGTCTCTTGCCAGCATCAATGTGCCTGCTCTTCTTGAGCCGACTGGCATTGTCAGATATGATGGCAAAAGACCTGATGGTGTGTCTTTGGTCCCGTGGAGTTTGGGACGGATGCTTGTGTGGGACGCTACCTGTGTAGACACACTGGCACCGTCCCACCTCCAACGGACTACTTCTAAAGCGGGTGCAGCGGCAGAAAATGCCGAAAATCTGAAAGTTATTAAATATGGAGGCCTTGGCAGAGAGTACAACTTTGTGCCCTTTGGCGTCGAGACCCTCGGTCCGTGGGGTCCCAGTGCGCATAAGTTATTTGCGGAAATCGCGAAACGTCTAGTTGATGTAACTGGTGACCGAAAAGCTGGCGGCTTTCTCGCGCAACGCATCAGCATTGCAATTCAGCGAGGAAATGCCGCCAGCATCCTCGGTACAATGCCCCGAGGGCCTTTTTTAAGCCTAACTTAGTTTTAATTTAATTTAGTTAATGTTGATAATCATCTTGTAATTTGGTTATGTAAATAAATGATATTATATAATACAAATTGGAATAATAAAAATAAACCTAATAAAAATAGCTATACAGGGTTATTTGCAAGCCGCCGGAGTCGCGGGTTGTTCGAAAGAGATACCATGGCCCTGGCACAGGCAACTGAAGGAACACGGGTGGGTTTTAGTCAGTAAAAGTTTGACACGACCTTCCGCTCCGCCCAGAGCGGGAGAAGTCATTTGATGATAAAACACTAATAAGCTCGTAGGACTATAATACTAACATCATAAATAACAACTTTTGTTGTATGACTTTTAATAATTCATAAAAAAATAATTTCATAATACAATTAAAAATATTTATTTTGATCGCTCTAAATTTGAACAACTCTACGCGGTACCAAAATATGTAAGTAGTTAAATAAACAAACAGTGCGTTGCGAATGCCGGGTCGCAGCGGTACTTACTACAAAATACAGATCTAAAAAGTGTTATTACAAATATTACAACAAAAACTTGAAAGTTTACTTTTGGTATTCTAAAAAGTCATAGATCAAAAGTGGTTGTACTAATATAGTCCTACCAGGTGTTAGAAAAATAACCCTGTATAATGTAATTATACAGTATGTTAATTAACGAAAGGCGTTCCCGTTAACCCGCAATAGTATAGCGTCCACATGCTACCAAAATATGACCATTCGAAAATTCACGAAAAAAAATCTGCTGTTCATTACATTTATGTTCGCATACCTAGCTTAACAAAATGTAGGGAGCAGCTGATTTTTTTTCGCGAATTTTTAAATGGTAATATTAATTGTAGCATGTTTGGACTATTGCGGGTTAACGGGAACGCCTTTCGTTAATTAACATAGTGCATGTTAAAAATTATATTAACTTAATATTTCGTCGCTGCTCCTCCCGCATCTATCACAGCATCGCAACGGCTACGCATGGACCTAGCCAGGACTTCGCACAAATTCGAACCTCTGAATGTGTCCCAAACTTGTTCGCAATGTGTGACAAGTGCTTCCTTCGTTCTTTCTGCTCTACTATCCCATCTCTGGACCATTAAACCCCACAAATTTTCAATGGGGTTTAAGTCTGGCGATCGGGAGGGCCATGGCACTGTTTTAATTTGTGGTTGCCCTCGCAACCACTCTTGAACAACCCGCGCACGGTGTATCGGGCAATTGTCCTGGAAAAAATAAAATTCTGGCACGTCCAGTTGTGGATACACCGTGCGCACTGTGGGTACCATGATGGTTTGTAGCACCTCTAATTACGTTTGGCCGTTTGCCCTCCCTGGTATAAAAGCGAGCTCGCCTGGTCCAGCAGCACTCATCCAGCCCCACATGTTCACTACAATTCTTCCCGATTCTGCATTTGGGTTCACATTTCGAGGTTCGTATCTTGTGTTATCTACACGCCATAAATTCCGACGACCTTGTTGGCTAGACCTAAAGCACTTTTCATCAGAAAATATGGCGTAAGAGAAATCGAAGTCCCTGTAGTCACGAGCGAATCGCACGCGAGCAGCTTTCTGCTCCTGCGTCAAAATATTTTTTTTTGCGGGACGTCTGTGATGGACTCCAGCTCGATGCAACTCGTTTCTAATAGTTTGCATCGAAACTTCGTATTCTTGTGCGAAACTGCGAGTGGGTGTGAACGGGTTCTCTTCATACGTGGCTATCATATTATTTAACTCGTTTTCGTTTATAGCCCGGGGTCGAGGTGCACGAACGCGTTCTGTAATTTCTCCTTCTTCATATCTTCGCACCCAGCGGCGCACCGTTGTTCTCTAACGAAAAAAAAAAAAAAAAAACAATCAGCATCGATTTTTTACATAATATAGGAACTAAGTATAATAATACGAGTACACTACAAAAGTCTTATTCAAAGGGCACAACTAGTACACTATAAATAAAAATTATAAGTATTGAAATACTTAAGGTGTGCATTTTGGTTGACTTCATGATAAATAAACTCTTAACTTTTCTATAACTAATTTAAGTAGTTATAACATTCATAACTATATTTTAAAATACAAGTTGTAAATGCAATAACTGAAAATCTCTTAAGGGGTCATTACTCATCATTATAAACAACTTTTACTATGAGAACCAAACCTGAAATCGCGATAAAAAAGCAGCTGGTCCATACATTTTGACGAGTTACGCGAACATAAATGTAGGGAACAGCTGTTTTTTTTCGCGATTTCAGGTTTGGTCCCGTAGTAAAAGTTGTTCATAATGATTAGTACAATGACCCCTTAAGAGGTTTTCAGATATTGCAATTTACACCTCGTATACCTATGAGTAAGAAAAATGGCATAGCGTAAATTCCAACATTGTATGAAACTGTCCCAAGCAAATTTGTGCTTTATCTCTACTATTTAAAAGTGTTTATCCCGTGCGGGCTGGCAACGTGGCATTTCTAAAGGTGGTTAAATACCAACGTGGTTAAATACCAACGATCTAGTGCTTGGCCGAAAAAATAGTAAGTACTTGCTATTTTATCGGCCAGCCAAGCACTAAATCGTTAGTATTTAAAACTATGTGTGCAATTTTTTTTAAGTTTTTTTGGTAAGTATTTACGAGCACTACTAACAAAAATTTACATTATTGTCAATTACTTTCCATCTGCAGTATTATGATAAAATAAATGTTAAAAATAATTATAAAAAACAATTATCTTGTGCTTGGGCGAAAAAAAATTGTAGTTTGAAATATAATGATCAAGCCTCTAGAAATGCGACGAATGCGCTCTGGTTTTTCTAATTAAAATGCGGCAACGACGCTGTGAGATAAGGCACCATTGTTTAGGTTGTTTTGGTTTAGGATTTATTATCGGGTCATAAAAGGCTCCAACAACGTCTTTGAAAGCAAAAATAAATAAAAAGAACAATCTTATTTGAATGCATTACTATAAGTAGGTAATATCTTATGAGACTTTTAAAAAGAATCCATCTGAAAGTTATAATAATTTTATTATTTTTATATATAAATCTGCCTAGCCTTTTCCCAACTATGTTGGGGTCGGCTTCCAGTCTAACCGGATGCAGCTGAATACCAATATTTTTCATGGAATTTGTTTTTAAATTGCAATATAAGGAAAAATGCAAACTATGAAATAATAATATTACTATCACTTTATTTATTTCTATATCTCTCCCTCTATCTGAATACAAAAACATAACTTACTTGCATGTTCAACTCCACTGCTATTTGGGATATATTTAACCCTTGTCTATGCAAAACAATAATTTGATTCCTTTCTTCCTGAATCAGGTTTCGGGTCGTCATGGTTGCACCACGTTAGTCACAGCCCACACACAATACACACACAGTCCAGGATACAAGCTAGGGTCAAGAAGAGGCTTTCGATCACAGTCCGGTATACAAGCAGAGGTCACAGTTAGGCAGGCAATCAGTCCGATAGAAATAAACAGGTCGTAAAATGAAATGGCGATAAGAATTTAAGGGAAGCGTCAACAATTAGCGAGAGCAAATTGGCACTGCCGCGCTCTAGCTAATGTTTGTTATTTTATGTTACTCGCTCATTACTCACACAAATGCATATTGTCTCTAATTGGGGGAAACTAGGACGGGGTGTGGTTTTTCACTAGCTGCGCTCTCGCAGGAATATTTTCTTAAGTGAGCATGCTTAACTTGGGCCGATAGTACATTCGTTTTATAAGTTCTACGTCTACACCTGTAATGTCTGCAGAGCAAGAGTAATTCTGAAAAAATCTCCGAGCTGTGTTTCCGTCATTACTATTTCCAGTGCCTTGTCGAGGTTTATCGACATGCAGTCCCATTTCCTCCCTAAACCACTTTTGTACCAATTTTTTCTTTTCGTCTTTGTTTTTTTTATTTTCCGGTGTAGTGGCTGACCACTTTTCAAAAGACAAGTTATAAGAAATATGTAAAATCATCTCCATACTCCTAATCCAAGCATGTAGTGTTGACACCGTATTGAAATGAACTTTCGTTCACATCTCGTGTCCTACGTTAACCTGCTGCTTCTAAGTTATTAATTTGCCGAGGAGTAGCACCACAAACTGTACAAGAAGCGCTCGAACGAGTTTCAGTTAAAACTTGTGCCACTTTACCATCAATCATGGTTAAAAATAGGTCATGAGTAATTTCGATTACCTCGCTATCCTTTTTTATCAGGGAAGGAGACAGATTTTGTATCAGACAGATATTGTTGATATCAGCCACAACAGACGCGGTTTTTTCAGGAGTTTCTTTGGCAAATTCTAACAATATAGGTCTGCAATATCTTCCAAGTGAGCAAGTTTCATTCTTCCAAACAACAGTATTAGTTGTCTCATCTAGGAGTCTAATGGGTACAAGTGAAGCAATAAAAAGGTTTGCATCTGATATAAAATCGCTTTCTTCGGGCAAAACTTGCGTGTACTCACTCTGCCCTGATGACCCGTCACAACCCCATTTACAGAATAGTTTCAACTTTCTTAAACCGTTTTTGTAAACTGAACCATTTAGTAATATACGTGCCACAGTATGATCCAACAGGTCCTGCAGATTGACTTTTGCACTTATGTTAGTAATGTTTATGCTCGAACCTGGTGGGTAACATATCTTCTTCGCTTCGACTAAAGTTGGATAAGAAGGAAGCACTGAGCAGTGTTTGTCCGCCAAACAAAGTCGAAGTTTCCCATACTGTTATTTGTTAAGATCTAAGTCAATAAATGTCCGTAGTGCTTCTTCCTTTGAAAAAGGTGTAACATCTTCAGGGTTCTCATTTACGTATATAACAAATTTTTTCTTATCGTTTGTTGAAGCAGTTCGTATAATATTAACGATTGCGGCCTCCTCCGTCTCACCCATAGACCGTAACTCCTGAGCATATGCATTGAGCACACAGTCCAATCCGTACTCTTGTATTAATTCCATGTTTTTTCGTTTTTTTGTTTTTTCTGAAGATTCTTCGTATGATTTTGAGGGTCTGCCGCCACTACTTCCAGGCATATTAGGGTCATTAACCGTGACCCGACACTCTAGTGGAACACGAAATTAACCATCTAACCAGCTGACGTTCTTACTTTCAAAGCGGTCTTTCATCCGAGATGCATTTCTCCAGCGTTCGTTACATTTAGATACCAAGTTTCTTTGAATGGAGGAGACCACAGTAGTCATTCACAGTAGTATCCTCTGGTGACAAATTGAAATTTTCTTGTAAGTAGTCTTCTATATTATACCCATTTATCAACAAATTGCACAACACTCGTTTACTACAAACAAATTCACCCATTATTCAAATTAGTCAACTTTGCAAATAGTTGAAAATATGGTATTAACTGCTTTTTAGGGCAACTGAATGTTTGACCAACAACTGTGAATGTTTCAGGGCTCACAATCCTTTTATATGCCTATGAAATAGTGCTATGTGCAAAAAGATAAGATACTAATAATTTGCACTCTTTCCATAACCAACCTGTTTTTATTTCGACCCTAATAGATAAGTGACCATATTTTATCAAGTAAGGTGGTCAAAACTGTATCAAAACCACAAAGAACTATTAATAATAATTATCACTCTAATAAACTGTTTATCAATTTGACCTTAATAGATAACAAATTATTTTATGAGAAATAAAAAGAACCTGAAAAAAACTATAATTTTTATCTCGTGATATGTTTTGGCACCGTGTCAGAAAAAAAGAAGTGCAAGTATGTGCAATTTTTTTTTCTCCTTGCGTAAACTAAAGTATAAAGTTCTTAATACAATAAATATCTCGACAGCGGCAAGCAGCGGTAAAGGGTAAATGTTTCGTTGAAAAAATAATTACCCTAAAAACATATCATCTTAAACTATATTGGTTAATTTTGTTTTATCAATGCAATATATATAATATTAATTATGAAACATTATAAGGAGATTGTAAACATTCCAAAAATGTATAATACTAGTACATTTACATAAAAAAAACTTTCGAGTAATGTGGCGTTGAATTGCTGTAACGTATTGCGTCAAAATTACGTTATTGAACAAGAGTTAGCTTTGATGCCTATTTATAATACATTATGATTAACAAAAAAAAAAAAATTGCGAATAGAAAGCTTATTTATTAGACTATATTAATTTATTATTTTTATTCCATAACAACGACTTTCACGTGAAACGGTTTTGAGACGGCTTTGTATGGGGCTTTACCATAGTACGCCACCTGGTGCGACCTCAGCTGCGCCAGGACCAACGTGTCAGCGTAGCACACTACGCTGACGCCGCTAGGGAGGTCAGCGCGCAGCACCCAGTCGTATCCGATGTCCCACAGATGCGGCCTCAGGACCGATCCCTATGGGAGACCGCACGACATCTCTTGCCGGTTCCACACTCCCTGGTGACTGGGGTAGATGACGGCCCTGTCCGTCAGATAGGCTACTGACCCGTCATAACGATCCATTCTCTATACGTACCTACGTACCCACAAACGTTAAACCAACATATCTACCTACTATACCCACGTATAGCTACATCGCCAGGTGCACAGTTGCAGTGAACAGATTTGGTTGACTAGATCCGATTGTATTTGCCTAATACCCTTTCCATATGCAGGTATATACTTATGTATGCAGGTAGGTATTATAATATTAAATTGATGAGTAAAGCTGGTGTTCCGAAAACAGTGGATCAATGTCAACAGATTGTCATTTGTGATGATCTCAATAAGAAATAAGTGACTCACTTCACAGACAGAAAAGTAGCCTATCCGTATTTTCTACGAAACTATAAAAGATCTAAGATATGTGACTTATATGCAACTAGATTTTGCTCGCAGCTTCGCCCGCGTGGAGGTCGGAATTTATCCAACGGGATCGTACTACCGGGATAAAAAGTATCCTATGTTCTAACCCAGGTCATGGCCAAACATTCGAATCCGTTCAGCCGTTAAGGCGTGAAAGGAAAACAGACCCGCAGGTCGTGATAGTCTCTGCACCCTCGAAGGGGACGCGAGGAAAGGAGAAACACCAAGTTTAAGCCCACTACGACAACAATAACACATTACCGAGCTTTCCATTATATTTTGTAAACCTTATGGAAAAAAAATAAACTGTTAATCCCTTATTGTCTAGTTATTTTCCCGAATTGTCACAAAAACAGTTCTCCAAAAAAAAAAAATTAAACAAAACAGTACTTAAACAGTAATAAAACCAAAACACGTAAGAAAGGTTTTGCGGAGCTCGCGCTCCCAACAATAAATTCAAGGCTTGCAAACCAGATTTAGAATAATCCCTCAGTTCCACCTAATGGCCTTGCATCGTACAAATGCTACGCTAAATGCACAGTTTTCGGTGTAGTTTCGTACGGGTTTGTATTTTGAATTGATTCAGGAATATTTGCGGTGAATTCTTGAAGGCAGTAAGGTTTTGAAAATGAATAAAAAAGTTGGTGTCGAACAATAATGTGGTTTCTTTTACATAATTATGTAGGGAGATGTATACCTAAATTGACGCCTTTTTCGATAACCTGTGGGCAATTTTTTTTAATAAAACCGACAGTCGACAGGTGACAGGTAAAAATTCTACAATTTTACAAGTTTCTTTCATACGTTTTCATATTAAACAGCATCTGTCGAGAAAATGTGCAAGTTTTGGACTTTCGCGGGTTATATTTATGAATTAACATAAAGTAATGCTAAAGTAGAGTTTAAAAATATCTGAAAGCAGATAAAGTAAGTCAATGAAGATAGAAGCTGGTTAGAGAAATCTAAATAATGACGATGGCATTATAGTTGATAAGTCCATGTGAGTCAGAGTAAAACTTTTTCAGATTAATGCGGTGAAAATATTCCTTAGGATAATTCCAACCATATTCGAATAGACACAATTATGTGTGTGATTAACTGATTATTAAGCTCTTAGTGATGATAACAATTAAATCATTTACTTAAATCACACGTTATCATCCGTAAAATAGCGTGCTTTTATAAGGTGCGATTTAATTGCATACCATAATTTGAAGCAAGTTTAGATGGTGCAAATCATTTGTTGCATCGTGTATCAGGCTTTACACAAAACTCATTCAAAATCAAAATATGTCACATAAACATACATGGGCACTTAAGAAAACAAAACGTCAGAAGCTAGGTGCAAGGTTCCTATTTGTCGTTTCCTATGGAGAAAGGCCGACAAGAAACTACACGGTTACTCTTTTAAAAATAATTGGCCTTGACAATGTTTGCAAAATAGTGTGAGAAGGTATTATGGGAGGATAGTGTAGGTACTTAACAAAATAGAAAATGGGGTTAGAAATCTACAGTATATTAAACCTACAACGTTCTCACATTTACAAAATATAAATGAATCTATGTAAAATAATAAAAATAAAAAGCTGTTTAGGTTATACTAAATGACACGGTTGCCATTACACCTGTAACAAATCTGAATAACAGAATATCTGAGACATAAAGCCACTAAAGTCACTAATAAATAGTTGAAAATAAATTGTAGGTATATACCAGGCCACTAAAAAAGTATTGCGAAAAAAAGTTTTTATGTATGAGTGACTGGCCAGTTATAATCTATTTTGAAAATATGATTGTTTGTAACTAAAAATAGGTACGTTACAATTTCTAAATTTCCCTTCACATTGTTTGCGAGCTAATTTAAATTATCGTGCCTCAATAAAAAATGGATCTGCGCCGGGAACATTTTCGCGCTACGATTTTTTACGATTTCAAGTTTCGCCTGAAACCAGACGAATCGTACGATAGAGTGCAAATGGTATTCATAGATGCCCTTCTAAGGCAACCGAGTATCGTTGGTATAACGAATTGAAGCGCGGTCGACTAACTTTGGGAGATGAAGAAAGAAGTGGTCGCTCTTTGACGGCTGTTACGGAAGAAAGCGTGCTAGCAGTGAAAAATTTAATCCATGACAACAGGCGTATTCAGCACACACATAGTTCAGGTTGGATCGGGAAGCCTTCACTAAATTCTACACGTGCATCTTCGCGTGAGAAGGATAGTTTCTTTTAGTAGTTTTAAAGCTTTCTGAGTGTCCCACGTATATAATGTCAAATAATGAAAATATTATGTCAAGGAAGTAAAAAAATAAAATAAAAATACCATAATTTGGGAGCATTTTACATCGAAATCTCTAAAGCTTAACAAAGAAATACACAATCACTCAAAACTATACCTACATTTCAATGAAATGGCTACCAAGTCAGCGACATAGTAGCATCAATCTCATAGTAAGTGAAGCGGAAATCGACACGGGTACCTGTCTACATACGCGCCATTACACCGAGTACAATATTGTAATGGTGACAACAACAGTATTGGATGTTTCGAAAATAGTTTTAAGCGAAAGCATACAGATTATGGGCCGATGCACGTGAAAACGTTGGAATGTCGCATCGCAAATATTGGCGACAATACCTAAATAGTTTTTTAAGGGAAATGCCTCAAGTTTTTACATTGCGACGACGTGCCGCAGAAAGTGATATACGCGACGTCACCGAATGTTGCGTTGCATGGTCGCAGATTATGGGATGTGGAAGAAACTACTTTCGATAAAGGTATTATAGAATATGCAGACTGGTTATTTTGATTTGTAATTACAATAAAGATAATAGATTTTTATTTACTCAATGTTTCATTTTTCCAAATGAAATGCAGCAGTCGTGGTAACGGGAAGCCTGCGGTGTTGTGGTGTGATTTAGGAAACGCCTATGTTCAGCAGTCCCAAATATGAGTTAACTGGTTGGATACAACAATATTTTAATGACTTTGATTTTTGTGCCTCGGAAAGTACGGTATGCCGTAGGGCCCAGCTCATATTTATAGATATTTGACTTAACAGTCGTTACGGGTAGTCAGAATCCCAAAAGTCTGACAACCAGTCTTACCTAAGCGTATGATGGTACCCAGTTACTAGGTTAAGGAGGTAAGATAGTCAGTCGGTCCATTAGAAATACTTTAGTTGCATCCAGTTAGACATGAAGCCGAACCAAAAGTAATTGGGAAAAGGCTAGATATAAGCTAACTATGATATTTAACATGACTGTTCCAATGTCTATGGTTATAACTTCACAGTCAATTCTAGCTAGCCTAAAACAAATTGTGTAATGCATGCAAACATTGCATAACATACCACCATCCTCAACAGCCGAACAAGGGCGTTTCACAGACCATTACAATGAACAATTTGGGGAAATACACCCAACAAGCCAGGTGGCAAATTGCCAATTTAGAAAGTAAGGAGTTTGAGGTCTTAGCGGGGGATTAAAGATGCGGGTCCCAGGACTCACGTCTTTAATCCACCGAGTTTAACAAACACTTGTTGTACGTTAAAATAGTGTCCACGAGTGGCGATACCGCCGAAAATGACAAATCAGTGATCTGGCTGACTGATAATTTCAACACAGCATCAGCAGCTATTTTCATATAGGACCTGCCGATGCGAGAGAAAAATAACAAATACACGATATAGGTTGCGAGTACAGCTACAAGGTACCGAACTGCTGGATAAAGAACTTTCTCGAAAATTGCCAAGACGATCGATGCATCTTTTGCTTAAATTTGTTCCCATAATACTTTGCAAATGGCTAGGCTGATAGTGAACCCCAGAATCTATCAATCAACACCTGAATTTAATTGTATTCCAATCAAACTGTAACTTAAAAACCACAGAACTATGAACAAATTGAATGCACTTAGCCAACTGCACCAAAATACATACATATTACAATTCTGACTCGTTCGGGGTGCAGTGCGAGATGCCTCATTTCGTTCTGAGAAATATGCAATATCACACCTCTGTGGAAACCATTAGGTTCGTCGCACACTCGATGGGTTCGGCGACTGCATGAATGGTGCTGACGATCACTGGACCTAGAAAGAGGGTAAAATGGGCAAATTCGTTTTTTTTGGTGTATTTGTTTAGCGTTTATGGACAACTAGAATAGTCCAGCTCTAGTAATCTTTTGAGTAATTTATTTTGTAGTAGTCTAACTTTTGAATATGTAGTTTTTATTGGTGGAGACCACTAAGTCAATTTCTTAGTTAGTACCAGTAGTGTTATGTTTTTTTAGATAAACTTGGCATTTTTTGTCCAACTGCGGCAAAATCAGAAAGCAGGGTTTATAACCTTACAGGCTGTGTTTGTACTTCAGATAGTTATAAAGCCTAAACCGCTGTTTTCAAAAACGAGGTGTCATTGAGCCATTGCCGTCACTGGAATTACAATTTCAAGTGTGTTTGCTATTTCTAGCAATAATTGGATTCAGGGTGACTTCTTGTTTATTTCAATAAAAATGCGGAGATATCAAAATTGATCTATTCTTGAACAATGCGTAAAGTGAAGTAAGGTAAAATGGTAGTTAAAACTTAAAACTAAAAGTTTACATGGAACATTTGATTGGTAACAAAAAACAACGCGATTGGCTCTTCATGACGTGATAGGCGGTCATCATTGGCTGATGAAGATGACGTGGTTAAAGGTGCGTTCATATGCTCGAACATCCTCCCCGGCCTTGGAAGTGGTGACTTTCAAGCGACTGCAACAAGGCGATCCCGCTGCAGCTACTCATCTCTTATTGGAAGAGGGCAGATCTTCGAAAAGGCTCGTCGTACGATGCCAGAAGCGGTTTGGATATCGGCAACCCTGGCCACTCCATCCTTGCCTGGAAAAACGTCGACAATACGTCCTAAGCCCCATTTTAGTGGAGGCTGATTGTCATCCTTTATAAGAACAAGCGTGTTCTTTTGCAGACAATCTTGGTTTTCTCTCCATTTGCTTCTAGTCTGCAGTTCAGACACGTACTCCTTGGACCAGCGGCTCCAGAAGTGCTGACGGATTTGTTCGACCCTCTGATAGCTTGTCAGGCGGTGTGTAGGCACGGCGGTGACGTCGGTGCAGACAGGTGCAGTCATCGAACGGCCAACCAGGAAATGAGCAGGGCTAAGAGGGAGATGGTTATGTGGATCTGTGGACATAGGAGTCAATGGACGGGAGTTCAGTATGGCCTCGATTTGTGTCAAAACCGTGCTGAGCCCCTCGAACGTTAAGTGCGCATTGCCTACCACACGTCGCAAGTGATGTTTACAACTTTTAACTCCGGCCTCCCACAGGCCTCCAAAATGACTGGCGTAAGGAGGAATCATTTTAAATTTAATATTTTGAGCTGTGGCGAACTCTTTTATGTCAGAACAACTGGAAAGAAATTTGTTGAAATCATTCATTAAGCCAACAAAGTTTCTTCCATTGTCTGAGAATATTTCAGCCGGTTTACCTCGGCGTGAAATAAAACGTTTTAATGCTAATAAATATGCTTCCGAAGTGAGATCGCTGACCAATTCTAAATGAACCGCGCGCGTCGTAAAACATATAAATAAACACACGTAAGCCTTTACGGTTCTAGCACCCCTGCCCTTTCGGTTCAATACAAGCAGTGGCCCGGCGTAATCTACGCCGCAATGTATAAACGGAAACCCATAGTCTAATCTTTCCTTTGGTAAATCAACCATTTTTGGTGTAACTATTTTACCTCGCATACGTACGCACGTAACGCACATGTGACAGCTCTGACGTGCGAGATTTCTACCACCTAATGGCCACCACGCATCCCTGATGGTAAACAATAACATCTGCGGACCTGCGTGGATCAACCGGTTAAGCTCATATCGGAATAACAACAATGAAAGTCGATGTTTACCAGAGATCAATATGGGGTGTTTTTTATCAAAATCAAAATTGGGACTGTTTTTAATACGACCTCCAACTCGAATCAGTTTATTTTCATCGATAAATAAATCTAACTTTGCCAAGTGAGTCTGTGTTTTGTTTACCTGTCCCTTTCTAAGAAGTGAATCGCGCGCATCGGGAAATGACTCACGCTGCAACAGCCTAGCGAGCGTTGTCGCAGACTTGTTTAGTTCAGATGTACTCAACGCCACCTTCCACCGATCATCTTTACAACGCGTGTTATGTATAAAGCGGAGTACATAAGCGGCGGCACGCAGCATGCGGTTATACTGAGAAAACCTGTAAAATGGAAATAAGTTTTCTTCAGTTTGACGAGTAAGAAGTGTGTGTGCATTGTGATTTTTGAGCTCAGGTAAGTTTTCTGGCGATATTTGTATGCGTGTATCTTCATCTAAACTATCCAATTTAGGGTCCTGTAGAAATTGTGGCCCTGACCACCATAAATTGTTGACGTTCAGTTCATCTACACTTTGACCTCGAGACACTAAGTCGGCGGGATTATCGATACCACTAACATGTCGCCACGAATGGCCTTTTGTCAATTCGTGTATCTCCCCGGCCCTATTCTGGACGTAGGTTTTTAGCATGTTAGGCGGAGTTTGTAACCAACTTAACACAATAGTCGAATCTGTCCAGAATACGACTTTATCCAAACTAGATCGCAGCGAACCTCTAATTTTTTCATATAATCTTGCCCCCACCAGCGCCCCACACAGCTCGAGCCTAGGTATTGTCATAACAGGCTTTATAGATGCGACCCTACCCTTTGAGCATAGTAACCTAACTGTGACTTTTGATGCGTTATCAATTGTACGTATGTAGGCGCAGGTGCCATAGGCTGCTTGTGACGCGTCGGTAAATATGTGCAGTTCAGTGATTACGGGGTGTTCGCACATCACAAAACGAGGTACTCGAATTTTATTGAGCATACACAAATTATTAACAAACCGCTTCCAGACTTGCGTGACGTCATCCGGTAATGGTTGATCCCAATCGAGTTTTTGCAACCAACACTTTTGCAACAATATCTTTGCTTGTGTAATAACTGGACTCAATAAACCGAGCGGGTCGTAAATTTGTGATGCACCTGATAATATTGTGCGTTTAGTGATCGGTTTTGCGTTAAAATCGAATTGCGTGTGAAAATATAATTCGTCACAGTGTGGGTACCATCCTAACCCTAACGTTTTGCTGTGCACATGCTTACCTAATGAAAAATATTTTGCGTCGTTAGGCATGTTTACACTACCGGAATCTGCATTGAAATTGTATACCCACTTGCGGAGCGGAAAACATCCGGTATGTAAAACTTTTGAGGTATCATTACAAATTTGAATTAATTTACTTTTATCGTTGTTTCCACAAATTAAATCGTCAACGTAAAAGTCTTCGCGAATCGTTCGTGCCACATCTGAATCGTCACATTCCTGTGCTAATTGTTTCAGACACCTGCAGCTAAGAAACGGCGCAGACGCGGTACCATATGTCACCGTGTTTAATTGATAAATGCCTAAAGGATCCGACTTGCTTTCGCGCTATAAAATCAATTGAAGGTCACGTTGTTCCTTATCAATCAACACCTGCCTATACATTTTTTCTATGTCTGCGCAAGCTACATATTTGTTTTCTCGGAATCGCAGTAAAATAGAAATTAAGTCACCTTGTATAGGTGGTCCGACATACTGTAAGTCATTTAATGACCTTCCTGACCTTGAAAGCGCGCTTGCGTTATATACAACACGCAGTTTTGTTGATGTTGCATAAGGATGAAATATGCCGTGATGGGGCATGAAATAATGCGGGGTTCCGTATGTGGTGATACGAGTCATGTGACCTAAAGTTTCGTACTCGTTCATAAATTCTGTGTACAATTTTTTATATTCTGGATAACGTTCCAACCGTTTTTCCAAAGCATAAAAACGTCGTTCGGCTTGTGCGAATGTATCACCTAACGTGTCAGGTTCATATTTGAATGGTATGCGTACGATGAATCTGCCATCAGCTGTGCGCTTCATGGTATTCTGGTAATGATTCTCACACGCACGCTCAACGTCGCTGCGTGAGTCAGCTGATTTCGTGCTAATGGGTAACTCTTCGAGCTCCCAGAAGCTGCGGACTTGTTTATCTAAAGATTGAATGTCTATAGATTGTGTGAAATTACAATTTACACGATTCGATTTTCGGGGGTAGTCTAAAACAGAACCTGAGATAATCCATCCTAACTTTGTGTTAATAATGTACGGGCCATTATTTAGTTTTATTTTTCCTTCAGTCAGCAGGTCCCAAAATAGGTTTGCGCCTATCAAAATATCAATTTTTTGGCTTTCATTGAACATAATATTGTCAGGTATACTGAACTGTTCGCTCGCTCGCTCGCTTAATATATCTCCAACGGTGATTGACTGGTTTCGTAGTTACCTGTATGGCCGCCGGCAACGTATATGCATAGAAGAGTCTTGCTCTTCTTGGTGTTATACTTCTGCCGGTGTACCCCAGGGTGGCGTTTTATCTCCTTTACTCTTCGCAATATTTATAAACTCAATTTCTAAAAAACTTCTTTCTTCCTACCACCTTTATGCAGATGATTTACAAATATATAAACAAGCTACCCCTGCAGATTTGGTTGATGCAATTAATATTGTAAACAAGGATTTGGGTTCAATTTGCGAATGGAGTGAGGCACATGGGTTGCAGGTTAATCCATCGAAGACTCAGGTCATTGTTGTTGGCAGCTCAAGGTTGACCCCCAAGATAAACTGGTCACAACTTCCCCAAGTTCAATTTAACGGAACTGCTATTCCAGTAAGCGAAAAGGTTAAGAACCTTGGAGTTTGGCTCGACAAACATCTTTCTTGGGGTCCCCAGCTACAGGACGTAAGTCGCAAAATTTTTGCATCTGGTAAGTCCCTGAGACGATTGCGGAACTTTCTTCCAACTGCCACTAAAACTGCGCTTGCACAATCCCTTTTACTTCCCATCCTTGACTACGCTGATGTCAGTTATCTCGATCTCACTGAGGCACAACTAGATAAACTTGAGCGACTTCAAAACTTTTGCATAAGATTTATATTTGGCTTGCGCAAGTATGATCATATTTCTGAATATCGTACAAAACTCAAGTGGCTTCCCATACGTCTTCGCCGGAATGCTCATATCTTATTTCAGCTATACAGTATTCTGTTCAATCCTACAACCCCCTCTTATCTTAAAGAACGTTTCAAGTTCCTTCATGACACACATAATAGATACCTGAGGTCATCGGAAAACTTAAAACTAGAGATGCCGATGCATTCCACCAGCTTTTATGACAAATCTTTTACAGTTCAAGCAGTACGGTCATGGAATGCCTTACCCGTGTCGATAAGGCGTGCACAAACTTTGTCCACTTTTAAAATTCAGGTAAAAAAACACTTTCTCTCTCCCTAAATATCATCATTACTTATAGTTATATAGTTCTTGATTTTGTTTCATGTTTATGGCATATATATATATATATATATATGTATGTATGTATGTATGTATGTATGATATATGTTATGTATAGTATATGCTTTATGTATTTATTGTATATGTAACTGGTACACCACTGACTACCTGCAGTATTCTCTCCTCCCCCTTTAATCCATCCAAAGGTTGTCTGTAAAAGATCGCTTTTAGCGATAAGACCGCCCATTGTGTCACCCCTTGTAAAATTTCAACGTTTGTATCTGTAATTTTTATGGTGTACATAATAAAGAGTATTCTATCTATCTATCTATCTGTTTCCGTGGCAAAGTAAAGTTTGGTAAATTAGACGTAATTCCGGGTAAAACTAAACATTATACACTTGACCGTTAGTAGAAGCTTACATATATTGAGATAGGCGACTTCATTTCCCGCTTTAGCAGTCCTCTCTTTCTACCCTATAGTCTGTCTCTTTTGTACACACCTCCCCTCCTACCAGGCGCGCGAGGTAACTGGTGATCCGAGCCTGCTCGTCATCATTGGCGTGATATTTCCCGCGCAGTTCATTTGTGCTAAGACTAATATTTTATACTCTTTTTTAAATTCAGTGATTTCAAGGAAGAACTCACGTAAGTGCACAAATGATTTTATAAAACGATAATAACGTTCGTTTTTTTTAAAAAAACTTTTATGATAATTTTCTACCCTCAGTATTTCTTTGTTATATGAATTCCTTTTAGAGATCGTATCTTAGGTTATTGTTTCCTTTAAAGGTAGTGTAAACTCTGGAGCGCTAAAAATGGGGTCGGATGACCAAGATAAACCAATTGCGACCGCTGGTGGATCGGGTACCAAACTGCAGAAATGTAAATCCCGTTTACGTGAACGGCAATCATCCTCATCGAGCAGCAGTAGTAGTAGTAGCAGCTCGACATCATTTAGCTCCTCAAATCAAGGTTCAAAGAAAAGGAATTCCAAGCGCCGTCGTCGGCATCAGTCTAGAAAACGAAGGCGTGACCGTCATCTTATTGACAAATTATCGAAAGACGTAGACAAGTTACAAAAAACGGTTCAGAGTTATGAATACCCTCCTATTTATAATTATGGTGATAATGTTTCCATTGTAAGCCGAGATGTAGATAACGAGCTATATAACGAATATTGCGCCTCGCTGGCGTCACCAATACAGAATTCTGAGAATCCGGTAGTTGTACCGGATTTATCTTTTGATATTGAAACAAAGTTAAAAGATCCCGCCGTTCCAAAAACACCTGCAATTTTTTTAAATATGTTAGATGAAGTTCAGCGTTTTGGAAAAAACACGTGGACTGACATTAGGTACGCAGAAACACAAAAACTATATAACCATTCACCGGGATTTACGGAAATGGAATCAAACGAGGAGGTAAAGGCTTATGATAATATACGCCACCTGGCCTATTCCGATAAATCTTACGCAGCTATTACATTCGGCATTTTGAAGCAAAAAGAGGTTTTAATAAGTAGTTTACGTAACTTAATTGCGTGGTCTCAAACGCCAGATGCTATTCTTACTGATTTAAAAAATAAAATCAATGAAATTTTTCTAAAAGGAGTATTTCAGAAAGTTTCTCAAGACCTCTTACAAATGGCTTGCGGCCACAGAGCAGAGACTATAGAAATGAGAAGGGACGGTATCCTCAAGTATATTAGAGACCCTTTGGTAAAAACGGTTGTAAATAAAATCCCTCCTTCAAATACACACATTTTCAATCCGGAAGCTCTTACATTGGCCCTTGAAAAAGCAGGCGGTGTTAGGAAGGCGTTTTGGCCAGTAAACAGGCCTAGCAGCGGGAATGCTTCGCGAGCAAAACCCAATAATTCTGCTAGACGTTTCCCCTCGCAGGGGAACGTACGTAATATTGTGCCATCGCATGGTCACGGTCACCCAAACTATTTCTGTGATGTACCAAGCAGTATGCATGGCCCTCACACTCAGCCCTCGCAGGGTAATTATCAAGGCTACCATTACAACACGAAAGCACAAAACAATGCTGGCCCAGACCAGCGTACTGGTATCTCTAACAATAGTAATTTTAATAATAATTTTCGATCTCGCGGATCGCGACACACTCAAAGAGGTCAGAAACGCCATTCGTCGCCTTCGGGCTACAGAGGCAACAAAAGGCAGAGACAATGACTCACAACCTTTCCTAGCCGGACAGTTAGCACATTTTGTCAACCAGTGGAAGCAAATGGGAGCCCCATCCTTTATATTACGAATAATAAGAGGGTATCGCATACCTTTTCGGGAAAGACCTCCCTTGATAACACCGGACCTAAATGGCGATCGCCATCGCACTTTAGAGTCAGAGGAGATGTCTCTAATCATTCGTCAAATGAAACAACAAGGCGTGTTGAAGGTAGCACCTCTCACTCCGAGCTTTGTGTCCTCCCTTTTCTTGGTACCAAAAAGCGATGGATCATACCGACCAGTACTCAACCTACGGTTGCTCAACCACTATGTGCTAACAGAACGGTTTCGATTAATAAACATGTTCAGAGTCCCAGACTTTCTCCAAACTCAGGATTGGATGTGCAAGGTCGACCTTTCGCAAGCATACTTCAATCTTCGAATAGCAGAGTCACACAGGCGATTTTTACGTCTCCTTTACAGAGACGAAGTACTAGAAATGACTTGCCTTCCGTTCGGGCTAAGTACAGCCCCGAAAGTCTTCGCTTGTCTTACAAATTGGATTGCACAAATTCTTCGGGAAAAAGGTCTGAGAATAATAGTATATTTAGACGATGTTTTGCTATCACATCAAGATCCAAAGATATTAGTCCAGCAAGTGGATCTGTTATTGGAGACGCTAGAAATCCTCGGATTCCAAGTGAATTACGGGAAGTCTGTCCTTGTTCCGCAAAAGTCTGTAACATTTCTCGGCATTGTTTGGCATCCTTGGACAAATCACAAACAACTGCCAGCGGAAAAGTCACTTGTCATAAGCAAAAAAGTCACACATGCTCTGAAAGCAGGCAAAATGTCCCTAAAAGAGCTACAAAGCCTAGTAGGACTACTGAATTTTGCAAGTTTTGCGGTCCCCCGAGGCAGGTTAAACCACAGGTTCACTCTGAAGTTCTTAAACTCCCTGCCCGAGTACACGTCCCCAATCAGATACGTGCTACCTCACTCGGTGTTAGTCGAGATGCAATGGTGGCTTCATCATTGCCATCTTTCATCCCTACTTCATATTCCACCTCCGACACATTACTTAACCACGGACGCCTCAGACATAGCATGGGGATGACAACTCGACAACCAGACCATGTCAGGTGTTTGGAACACAGAGGAACGATTTCTACACTGCAACGTAAAGGAGTTGTTAGCCATTCTGAGAGTCCTAGAGTTACAAGCGAGAAACATAGCGGGAGGATCAGTTCTCATTCAATCGGACAACCGATCTGCGGTAGCCTATCTTCGCAACGAGGGTGGGACCAAATCCCAGTTACTCATGAATGTAACATACAAAATTCTACGGATCCTAGACCATCATCAGATTCAATTCAAAATTTATTACATTCCCGGGAGGTTCAACAATCACGCAGATTGTTTATCCAGACACCGGCGGACCCCAGAGTGGCACTTAACATCGAGTTGTACAGAAATGATCTTTGCAAAAATGGGAATACCCGTGATCGACTTGTTTGCATCCAAGACCGCACGAGTAGTAGCGAATTATGCAACCCTAGACTTGAACGATCACGAAGCAATGATTCACGATGCCTTCAGCACAACCTGGAATTTTCCTCTGGCATGGATATTCCCACCACCATTTCTTATTCCCAGAGTATTGATGCATCTCAATCGAGCAACGGGCCTGTACCTCATTGTAGTTCCACGTTGGGAGAAGGTATTCTGGCGGGCGGACCTGAAATCACGAGCAATCGCAGCCCCCTTCACCTTAACGAATCTGAAACGATTTCTAGTCGACACGTCGACGGGGCTACCACCCCCCAAAGTCGAGAGCATGTTACTAGAGGTCTGGAAATGTGGGGGTGGGCAGACAAAATAAAAACATGGGATTCTAGTCAGGTATCCTTACTTAAATCCGCGTGGCGTTCTTCGACCTGGAAAACCTACAAGGCACCATGGAATCGTTGGATGTCATGGACAAAACAGCATAACATAAATCCAATGCATCCTGAAGCATCCCATTTAGCACAATTTTTGGCCGACCTATATATTAAATTTAACTTCTCATATAACACAATCGTCCTTCACAAATCAGTAGTTTCCACTCTCTGTAACACAGAATTGTCTGGTAAATTAGGTGAAAATGTTCTAGTAAAACATATTTTGAAAGCAATATCTTTGAAAAATCCAATTACTGCAAAACCACCTGTCTGGGACATTAACATTCTAACCAATTTTATGAGTATTTACTCGGTAGACAGTACAAACACGTTTCAAACTGTTCGACATACTGCAGCGTTGTTGTGCCTTTGTTCGGGTCGCAGGATTCACGACTTGACCCTTTTGGGCGTCGACAGAGATCAATGCATTATTAAGAACGACTTAATTACCTTTTGGCCTCAATTTGGGTCCAAGACGGACTGTAGAGATTATAGACAATCAGGGTGGAGTCTTAAGGCTAACACTCAAAATCAAAACTTAAATCCTGTATTTTGGGTCAATCAAACTATAGCTATTCTAAATGAAAGACGTAAGAGCTCTGGTTCATCAAATTTATTTATAACCTTGCGAGGTCCACCATCACCTGCCTCCAGGACGGTTATTGCAGGTTGGTTCAAGTCGCTTTTGAAGGCAGCAGGTATATCTGCAACGCCGGGAAGTGTACGTTTGGCTGTGGCCTCTAGAAGTTGGATTGACAATTTCTCCCTGGACGATATTTTAGAGAAGGGGAATTGGAAAAATGTAAAAACCTTCCAAAAATTCTATCGTCGTGAGGTAATGGTTTCCTCAAGCAAAAATAATTCTAACACGGATATTTCCACACTTTTTGTTCCGGTCCGTTGATTTTGACACTATATAATTTCTTTAATCCAGTATTATACATTAGTTAATTACACTCAACTGATTACAATTAGGTACAATGGTTGATGATTAATCTTTTAATTAAAATTGTTGATTAATTATAGAACTTTCTGCATGTATAAGTTTTTCATGTGATAATTATTTACATTAAAAAGGTCTCTTTATTCACACCCTAATTTATTTTATTTCATTTACCTATTTTATACATACCTACTACTTTCATAGTAGCTAATTGTTTACATATGCAATCACATTGGCGTTTTCCCTTTACATTACCAGGCGATAACAAACAGGTCTCAATATATGTAAGCTTCTACCAACGGTCAAGTGTATAATAGAAGCGTTTTACCTGAAATAAAACGATTATTATATACTTACCTTAGTAGAAGCTTACTTTTAATCTCTGCCTGGTGCTATTTCGACACAATGACGAGCAGGCTCGGATCACCAGTTACCTCGCGCGCCTGGTAGGAGGGGAGGTGTGTACAAAAGAGACAGACTATAGGGTAGAAAGAGAGGACTGCTAAAGCGGGAAATGAAGTCGCCTATCTCAATATATGTAAGCTTCTACTAAGGTAAGTATATAATAATCGTTTTATTTCAGGTAAAACGCTTCTATTGTACACATGCTGCAAATGTTTTATCTAAAGAACGCAGTTCTATGTTGCAATACTTTGTGCACTGCGTCACAGAATAGGCTACTCCTTGAATATTTTGAGTGGACTGTATCAATTGCGCTTTTAATTTGTCACATAACGATTGTGTAATGAAACATCTATCACTGCCGTTGTCTAAAATTGCGCGTACTTGGTGTAAATTACCTAATTTATCAGGTATTTCGACTAAAGCAGTAGATAACAACACAGGTTCATATTGCTCGGATGACGATTGCGCGTTTATGTCTGGGTGAGCATGATTTACCTGGATTGAATAGCTTTGTGACTGTGCGTGTGTATGTGACGTATTGGAACTAGAGGCGGGGAGGTCCACAGCGGTCGGCACCTCAGCTACCGAGTGCAGGGCGACCGAGCGGTTGTGTTCTTGGCTCCCGACCACAATATCACATATTAATGAGTTATATTTTTTCTCACATCTTCTGCACGGACCGTACCTACACTCGGCAGCTGTGTGGCCGATACGGAAACAATTCTCGCACATTTCGTGCCTGCTTACAAGCTGTTTTCTCTCTTGCAAACCAAGATCGAGGAACTTTTGGCATGAATATAAAGGATGTGATGCATTACACATAAAACACATTCGTTTGCGAGATTGTTTGTTTTTGGTGTTAGTGTTGGTGTTAGTGTTGGTGTCCGGTTTTTGTGTAACTATGTTACAATTAACTTTCTGTGTGGAAGAATTATTGGAAGGTTTGTTTTGTGTTGAATTGGCTTTAGGTGAACTGTGTGAGACGGAGTGTGAAAGTGTTTCCAACATATCTGCCTTCTGCTTAAGAAATCTCATTAAATTATCTAGTTTTATGCGTTTAGAATCATCCGTCACTGACAAAGAATTCTTATATTGTTCCCACTCGCGTTCAGTAACTTGGTCGAGCTTGGAAACAACCATATGTATAATTAATATGTCCCAATGCTCGATGCTTTCGCCGAGTAGTTTTAAAGCGCGTAAATCTTTTAATGTTATGTCAATAAGTTTCCTTATCTGCGGCGATGATTCTTTTGTGACAGACGGCATGGAAAATAAAGACTTGACGTGCTTCTGCGCAAGAAGTGTAGAATTATTGCAACGGTTTAGAAGTAATTCCCATGCAACAATGTAGTTATCTGCAGAAAACTCAACGGAATCGATAACTAAGCGAGCAGAGCCTTTTAATGATGATTTAAGGTAGTGAAATTTCTGTATTTTAGGAATTGATCGGCAGTTGTGAACTAGGGATAGAAATATATCGCGATATTCCAGCCAGTGCTCGTACGAACCGTCATATTCGGGCAGAGATATAGTAGGTAATTTAACAGAAAAAGTTTGAACTGAATGACTGTTGGTTGATGCATTTGAATTATCAGCTTCCTCATCTTCATTGTTAATTAAACATTGCGCTTTAGCTAATATCGAATAATATTCAGAATCAAAACTATCTCGTTCTTCTAGTGCTTTTGGAATGTCTGTTTCGGACGTTGTTAATGTTTCAATTTTATATTGCACGTCATCGAATAACGAATATAGTTCTTGAATGCTTGAAACACGCAATTGCAACTCTGTACGCTGCCTAACAGTTAAAACGTTACCGTCTAGTCCATCTACATGTTTTTCAAAATTAGTGAGAGTCCTTTTGATGTGACCTCTTTTATTATTAAGCTCTCTAATCTTCTCCCTAGCGTCAGTCATTCTGGAATAGTGTGGAAGTACTCACGTTTAAACGGGTGCACGATATTCACAGCAGCTGAAGCGATGATTGCAGCTTCGATTACAGCTGGATAATCCTGGTTTGAACGTGAAGTAGGCAACCGACACGTAGCGGTCACGCAGAGGTCACGCAGAGGTCACGCAGAGGTGGCTCAACACTGGAATTTAGCACAAAAAAAACCGAGATCACACAGGGATATGGACAGGTCTTGGATAATCTGGTTGGCTCGTCTCACCAAATGCGCTGCGATGCTGCTGATGAATATTGACGAGGATCTTGCGTCGATCAATGCCCAACCGTCGTCGTAGCGTTTATCCAGATTCTTGATCGCTGATATCCGGCTCGGAGGACCAAATTATGTTTGCTATTTCTAGCAATAATTGGATTCAGGGTGACTTCTTGTTTATTTCAATAAAAATGCGGAGATATCAAAATTGATCTATTCTTGAACAATGCGTAAAGTGAAGTAAGGTAAAATGGTAGTTAATTATTATATGGTTATGGTGGTAGTTTCTTTTATAATGCGCACAGCAAAGGAATGGAACTCTCTGCCTGCGTCTGTGTTTCCGAACGCATATAACCCTAATCTCTTCAAAGTGAGAGTGAACAGGCTTCTTCTGGGTAAGCTCGCTCCATCGTCGACTTTGTTTCTGTCGCCTCTGGCATAGACTAAGGTGAAGAGCAAACCCATCACAAATAAAAAAAAAAAAAAAAAAAACTTAAAACTAAAAGTTTACATGGAACATTTGATTGGTAACAAAAAACAACGCGATTGGCTCTTCATGACGTGATAGGCGGTCATCATTGGCTGATGAAGATGACGTGGTTAAAGGTGCGTTCATATGCTCGAACAAAGTGATTTATTAAACGCACATTAAAATGTTTTGTGTGCGCCAACCCATACTATGCCATCACACCACTATGCCTGTACGACAATACGCCACTACGGCAGTCCGCTGTCTAATTTCGTTTGCGTAGTAATTGTGTCCACGCATAAATTTAGAACACACTGACGTTTACTGAACATATTGGAGGTACTTATTTATGCTGGATGTTCCATGTAAGCCTGTGGCTTCGAGTGACGGACTCAAAATGTTTGTGGTAATTTTGCACGTCATGTTTTACCCGACTACGCGCCAGAAAGGGAGTAATGTTTTTCAAGCACTTCTAAAAAGCAAATTGAGAACCTTAATAAAACGTTAACAGCCAAAATGTTTCTAAAATTATCAATTAAAGAAGAATTATGAGTTTTTTCATAAACACCTAGCTGCTTTAAATGTTTATTTTACCCTCAAAGTTGTTACAGGAAAGTAAGCATCCCACCTAAAGCGTAATAAAATTAATAATTCATTATTTAATTACTCCTAAGCTGGAAAATACTTTTATTTCGTACAACTTCAAGTACACACTTAACATAAATTACGAAAAAAAGTAATTAAAATGAATCTAAATCAACTGTAATCCCCCAATTACCATTCTTTGGTATAATAAGTGTTAATGAGTGTTACCGACAATAACGTAAAGCTTATCCTAACTAACTGAGATTAGCGCTCTCTGATTGGCCGTTTGCCAGTAGCGAGCGTCGAAATCCGGTCCAGGGCGGTTTAATCCAGATATTTGCAGTTCTACATAAATTCGAGACTTAGCTATGTTTGTAATTTCGTATAAAAATGTAGGTATCGATTGTTATGCTACGTTGAACGTTTTATGACTTTGACTTTTATTAAGTCTCATATTTTTGCTGAAACTCTCATAATTATGAAATTTCGTTATAATTTTGAGATTATTAAAAGGGTAATTATTACGTTAGTTAATTGGTTCGCTTCTGTGTGATTGTTTTGAAAAGGTATTAACTCTGCAGGAAAAGTGTCACCTCTTTTTTGTGAATGTCGTTAAGGCTGCTTAGGTTTTATGTCACAAGGATGAGCTCCCGCGCTCGATGCATTTGAAACTTTTAGTTTTAGGGTTCCGTACCCAAAAAGTGCTAACGGGACCCTACTACTAAGGCTACACTATCCGTCAGTCTGCCACAGTGCTGTATCTTTTGAACCGTAATAGGTAGACACTTGAAATTTTCACAGAGTTTGTACTATTATAGCCACTATAATAGCAAATACCACAAAAAAATAAAGGGGGTCCCATACAACAAATGTGTTTTTTTTTAAATATGTAGTGTTTAATATTATACGGCTATTTTTCAGGAAGAATACTAATCAAGCGTTTCCGTTACTAATATTCTTGAGTCAAGGATTTTAAGTCTGTTCCAAAAAGTTATTCAATAAATGACAAAGGTTATGGTCTTATTACCTAATTAACTTCTCTAAATCTTTTACGCTTCCTGCGTCGAAATCTTCCTTCTTTTTAACTGCTTCCCACACAAACTTTAAATTTTTCTTGCTAATAAATAAAAATCAACTCTTTTCAAAATAAGTACCATAAATGTCGTCATTCGTACGTTGATTCGGGAACGACCGCCAAAATCCGGCTCCCGTTGGATTCAACCAGATTTATTCAGTTCAAACTGACTTCAGACTTGAGACGGAGGAAATGCAAATGTGGATTTAAAGGTAGATCAACGGCTGAACTGTTGAAGTTTAATGTTGATCTCCTGAGTGCTCATCTTTTTTGGTTTTTGTTTGTTTGGTATGGTTTGTATTTTAAAAACTAGAGAAAAATATAGTTGTTATCATAGCCCTGAGTTTTACGAAGCCGTTTAATGTTATAGCTGCAGGTTTAAAACATTACCCTTTCCAATGTGACTTTTTAAAATGGATGAACCACCCCTCTGCAGAAACAATTGAATTCTGCAGTGGGGTCAATTTGTGAAAATAATATTAATTCACAAAAGAGCGCAAATCACCAATACATTTAGCACTAAATGAATTTTCAAACGTCGTTCTGTTTCTGTCAGGCGTTTGGAGATGACAGAGACAGATTGATGTTTCAAATACGTTTATCGTAAAACGCATTTAGCGAGTTGTGGTGCAATCGGGCTTAAGTCTTAACAACGTGTAAAATTCTTATAAACAGCTGGATGTACACTGACTGAAACCTGACCGGTACCTAGTATTGCGTATTTTATTTCTATGTAACATGTGCCCACGACATAATGCGGACAATAGTCTATAACCGCCAACACACCGTGAGGAAGCGTGTTGATCAATCATTACTCTTTCTCCGTATGAAAAGAGGTTTTAATCCTACAACTATGGGCAATTACCGGCTAATATAAAAAGGGCCTTTATTCGTATTTAGGTTACATTTTACAATATTCATTATTCTATTTTGTTAATTTGACTTTCCATACTCAAGGGTATAAAAAAATGTGGCTGTGTTACTCATAAGACCAGCACTTAAAAAAGGTTATTGCAGCCAACGCGACGTAACGATAGAAACTTTAATACCTACAGATTATAATTCTGTACTAACGCTACAAGTAACTTATTTATTTCTATCCTAGATTGCTAAAGTTTTGTAGTTCAGGAGAGAATGGAATTGATTTGGACTGAATTCGTACTGCTGTCAAAATTGGTTTTCATTGTAGATGAAAAGAACGTTGTGTCTTTTGTCGTGACGAAAAGTGTATGGCGGAATTGGTATGGAATGTTGCCCCGGGGAAAAGTTTGTCATTGTACAACATCGTGGGTGATATTGTTGTAAAGTTTAACTAATATTGTTATGTAATAAATGATTTTGTCGCTGGTAAAACTTCGATTTTATTCGACCCTTAGTATGTATTTCTTTTTATTATATTGTTATAGGAAAAGCTTCCTTATTTGGCGATATTTATTAATTTTCCGTCCAGCACTAGAAACAGTCAAACCGAAAACAATTGTATCGTATCAACAAGCAGAGTGATGGATATCGATATGTAAACACGATAAACCAAAACAATAACCGGTCAAGTGCGTCACTTCTACGGAGTTTTGCTTAGCAATTGAATTTGATCCTGTATAGTAAGTAGCATGTGCATGCATGCATTGTTTTCTTTCTATTTTTATAGTTATAAGATGTTTTTTGTTCTAATGCCATCATCATTCTCCTGCCCTTATCTCGATTTGTTTGTGGTCAGCGCAACATGTCTTTTTCTTCCATCCTTCTCTATTAGTCGTCATTTCATTTGCTTTTTCGGACACAACGCATTTTTCTTTCTTTCTAATGCAAAAGTTTTAGTCAGTCCGCAAGGTGGTGGTGAGGTTGCCCAAGATGCGATAGATGAACATTTAAGTATCCTAACACCATTACTGTAAACGATATTGTGACGTCACATGGACGTTTTCCACTAGAGAAAATCATCAATAAAAACTTCTGCATCCACAACATTAATTGGTTATTTTGTTCTAGCTATCAAACTTCAACTAAAAGTTCTTCTAGAAAACAAGCCTTCATAGTAATTCAAGGATATTTTTCGGAATCCTCTTTTATATACTTCACGTGAAAGAGATCTCCGTCTGGTCTGACGTCGCCAAGTCAGCCGATTGTTTGCTTGGCGGTGTGCGACGAGGCGTTGTCGTGGTGAAGGATCCTACTGTGAGGTCGTTTCTCCCAAACTTTTTCCAAGACAAATGGCAAACAATTGTTAGTGTACCACTCTGCAGTAACTGTTTTTCGACCTGTCCTTCCGAAGAACGAGGCCACCAACTTTTTTCCCACGCTTCGACCTCTCTTCACTTTAGTTGGCAACTCCTCAGAAGGAAACACACAGACAGCAGACTGTCTCTTAGTTTCAGGATCATAACAATAAATCCAGCTTTGGTCACCCGTAAGTATGTCGAACACAGCATTTGAGTCACTTCCGTTAAATCTTTGAACCATTTCACGACACCAATCAACACGAATGAGTTTTTGGGCCTCTGTCAAACTATGAGGTATCCGCCGGGCACAAAACTTCCTGACCGCTAAATGTTCATGGAGGATTTTGTGCACTTGACTCATACCGATGCCTAAGCTTGTCCGAATCTGCTGATAAGTCAGTCTTTTGTCAGTCTCTACGCCGCACAACTCTGATGTTATATTCAATCGTCGCCGTAGAAGGCCGTCCCTCACGCAGATCATCGGTGAGATTAGTGCGACCACGTTTAAACTCATTAAACCAGTTGTAAACAGTGGCACGATATGGGGCTTCATCGTGAAAGGCCAATCGACGTCTATCATAACTTTCTTGTTGACTTAAATTTATGACATCGAAAGACATAAAAAATCATTGTACGATTTTCTCGAATAAAATTCATGCTGACGTGAAACAGACAATTTTCAAAATAAATACACATTAATATTAGCAAAAAGTTCCATTTTCAAAATTTGAACTGTTTTTTTATTATATCGTTTACAAGGGGCCAGTTCTAAAATCTTTCTGTGTCGCCCTCGTATAATGATTATAAATGATAAAGCGATGAAGCTACTAATTGTATTGTTATTTAAATAAACACTTACCGTTGTGATCTAATCTTTGGCTTTTAAATCTGAAAACAGAAAATTATATGTTAGAAAATGATCAACGCTTTTAAAGGACCTAAATAAACAGTTATGCTCGCGAAATGTTTACTGAATTAAATTAAAAATGTTTATCATAAAATAATAACATCGCATAAATCATACCTGTATTCCCCGAAGAGATAAGCAGATCTATAAAATAAAAAGACTTTTGAGTCTTACTATTTTAGTTTTTCATAAGGTAATTCTCAGTAGCAGCGCGGAGTCTGAATTTGTGTCCGGTTATTGTCAGCAGGCTTCCATCCTGGTCAATGGGAGCTATAATATAACCGGCGAAATGTGGGTGCTACCTATAATCTATTTATTTAACACTTTATTTACCCACATAAAGACAAACATATTGAAAACTGGTGTACAAGGGATCTTATAGCACAAAGTGATGATGTCTACATAGTACCTACCTCTACCGATCGGGGAACACATGCGTGGTTCTGTATTAATAGAAGTAAATACCCAGTCTTTCTGGAATTGTGTTAGTGCCGTAAATAAGTCCAAAGTCTTAACAAATAGTAAGGAATCACAATATTTTATCTAGAACCCAGGTAAATCCTATTATCAGGTAAAGTCAAGTTTGCAACTTTTTACAATCGGCTTACAGGCTGGTACTGTTGTGTAGAAAAGTGATAGCGTTTGAGCGAAAAGGATTTTATTCCGTGCTCTGTTTTATAGTCCATTGCACGCTTTAAATGTTTTGTTGGATAGTTTTCAAAGTATTATTAGAAACTTTTAGTTGCGGATTTTGTGTGGAGCTAAAACTTTTTTATGCTATTGAAATGCATTTAAGGTCTGCTCGAGCCAAGACAGTCAGCCAGATATCTTAGGAGTCAGTTTTACTACTGGCTGACTAGCTAATCGTTTTGTCACAATATGAAGTTCCCTTTGCCTTCCGAGTGTAAGAGAGTTTTTAAAGGAGTTAGTTTTCTCTTCTTAGAATCTCGTGAGAAGGAAACTAAAGATCAATGAACGGATCATACTGTAAATGTGAAAATAACATTATTTATTTATTGACGCCTCAATACATTAAACCCTATATAAGTACAGATATTAGTGTTTTATTTGTAATGTTTAGTTTATCACACAAAAAGTTTCATGAGAATGGATCTGAGAGCAGCTCGATTTTTTTAGGGTTTCGTAGTAAACAAGAAACCCTTATAGTTTCGCCATGTCCGTCTGTTTGTCTGTCTTTCTGTCCCCACCGTAGCTCAGAGACGCTTAGTACTAGAAAGCTGTAATTTGGCATAGGTATACATATTAATCATGCCAACAAAGTGCTAAAATAAAATTTTTAAATAAAAATAAATTAGGGTACCTCCCTTGCACGTAATGTAGGGATGATATACTTTTTTCTTGTCTATCCCATGGTGTGGGGTATCGTTGGATAGGCCGTTCAAATAAAATAAAATAAAATATTTATGGGTCTGTGAACACAACTTCTCGATTCATGGATCCATTTGCATAATATCAAGCATTAAAGTGCTAATTTTTGTTAGTCAAGTGTCCCCCCCCTGCCAGCTAAATGGTTGGTTATGGAGATGTGAAAAAAATAATGGATGTAGTACATACATATAATGAAATTAAAAGGAAAACTACCACAGCAGGGCTTCACAAGTTAACGAGTAATAATCGACCAACTTAAATTTGCAGTTGGAGAATTGACCGTGACGTATATCGATTTATAGGAAAACATGTTTTTCAACTACAATATTAAGTTTGTTTTTGGGATAAATTCATCCCAACTTCCCAACTACGGAACCCTTCATTGTGCGTGGTCCAACACGCACTTGGCGAGGTTTTACGAAATACACTTTCTTCTACCGCTTTATTCCACAAGTGTACGTTTCCCCACACCGTGCGCTCACCAGTTGTGCGTCCAGCTTAAATCTTTACACAGACGAGTGTCGGACTGCTATTGCTACTGTCTTTGTCTGTTAAGTTACTTACAAAATTGAATCTTTATTGGCAAAGCGGACATTTAATACGTCGCAGTATGTGATGTTTTAACTTAGATTTTATAAACGTGACGACTCTCTGTCTGTGGATCTGTCTGTTTCATCAGTCTAACCGGATGCAGCTAAATATCAGTATTTTACATGGAGTAATTGCCTATCTGACTTCCACAACTCTGTCTTTGTGCTTATATATTCTTATACGTTTTATTTCTTACTTTTAAGATAAGTTTTAGTACATAATATAAGTCCACACGAGCAGAGCCACGGAAACAGCAAGTATTTAAATTACTGTACGAGCCAATAATGCTCATACAGCAAAAATACGTTTATGCGTATTAAACTAATAATCACTCAATTCAGTCGTAACTAAAACTCCGTCAAAATTTAAATTCAAGCATATAAACCCCATAACAGTAATAAAAGCTTTCAAGCAAATCAAGATCAAATTAACAGAAGATCTATGGGGAATGTCAATCAAAGTTTGTACCTTCGTAATTGAGACTATAGCGCCGTACTTAGCATTACTATTTAATTTGTGTGTTGATCAAGGAGTCTTCCCGGATCTAATGAAATATAGTAAGGTAATACCACTTTTCAAATCCGGGGATAGTAGAGACACCAATAATTATAGACCCGTATCCGTGTTGCCGGTTTTCAGCAAGGTGTTTGAAAAGGTAATGCTTAATCAAATGCTCAATCATTTTAACACCAATACAATCTTACACGATCAACAGTATGGCTTCACCAAGGGACGTTGTACGACTGACGCCGGTGTCACCTTATTAAAACACATATTTACGGCGTGGGAAGAGGCCCAAGATGCAATAGGAATATTTTGTGACCTCTCCAAGGCATTTGATTACGTCGACCACGAAACATTACTCTTGAAACTTAAGCATTACGGACTTGGAGACCTTGCGCTCAGTTTAGTAAAATCTTATTTATATGATAGACAGCAGCAAGTTCAAATAAATGGTGTCAATTCACTCGGCTTAAAAGTAGAAATGGGTGTACCACAAGGCTCGATATTGGGTCCTTTCCTCTTTTTAGTATATATTAATGATCTACCCCACTTGTTAAAAACCCAACCACAAATGGTGTTATTTGCTGACGATACTTCCTTAATTTTTAAAATTAATAGACGTGCCTCAAATTTTGACGACGTAAATAACGCCCTATTGCAGGTCCAAAATTGGTTCACTGCTAATAATTTAGTATTAAATGGGAAAAAAACTAAGTGCATAAGATTTTCTTTAACAAATGTCAAAAGTAGTATTTGTGAGATAGTATTGAATCAAGAGAAATTAGAATTCGTCGATAAAACTGTTTTCCTGGGGATTACGCTCGACTCAAGGCTTCAATGGGGGCCTCATTTAACTTCCCTTGCAGGACGGCTAAGTTCAGCAGCATATGCTGTGAGAAAAATCCGTCAATTTACTGATGTAGATACCGCACGGCTAGTATATTTTAGTTACTTTCATAGTATTATGTCGTACGGTATTTTACTATGGGGACGGGCTGCAGACATCGAGTCTATTTTTATTCTGCAGAAAAGAGCCATCAGACCCATATATGGCCTCGGCAGGTGCGACTCTCTAAGGGAACTGTTTAAAGAAATTAATATCATGACGGTACCTTGTCAATATATCTATGAAAACATCATGTACGTAAGGAAAAATCTACATCTTTTTAGTAAAAGAGGTGAAAGACACAATTATATCACTAGAAATAGGGACCAATTAGTTCAACCAGGTTTCAGGCTGGCTAAAGTAGACTCATCTTTCATGGGGTACTGTTTAAAATGTTACAATAAAATACCTCCCCACATACTTCAACTGAATGAAACAAAATTTAAATCTAGTATAAAACGCACACTATGTAGCCAAGCATATTATAAATTGGGGGATTACATTGCTGATAAAAATGCTTGGCTCAACGCTGGTCCTGCTCCACAAGGGCGCAAAAACTAATTGATCAGGTATTGGAAATAGTGTTGGAGCTGCTGAAGATTTTAAAAACTCTCTTTGCATTGTATAAATTCAATCTCTTAGTATTGTATAGCTGCACAGCACATTGTTATGTGAGTACTATGTACTATAAAGCTGCCATTTACTGGATACGTCTTTCATTGACTGGAATGTGCCCTGGTGGCTGGGAGTATGTCGTGCTCACTCTAATGTCTCGCTGATGGTGGCGCGTGTGTTGGATCATTTAGCTCCCTTCAAAATGGTTGAGCTGAATGGTGCTGATCCACGCGTCATGTTCGTGAACGGGCGCCGTCAGTAGAGACTGGTCATCTCTTAGCTGCCACGGTTTATTTTAACTTTAATTTTTGAATTGCTTTTGTTTTTGTTGTAATCTTTTTATTACGGACGCTTTTACGTTTTGCATCGTTCTCACATGTATAATTTCAAAATGAATGATGTAAACAATATTTTGTAACCATAATACGTTGATTTAAAAGAGTGTCCTTGGAGTTTCTTGCCCGTTCTTCTCCATAGGTACTACGCTTTGGAATGGGCAACTAGCTTCATCTTTCTGACTGACTGACCGAACCCTTGACAATTCAAAAGTGCCTGTAATTGGTTTATTTGAAATAAATGCTTTGAGTTTTGAGTTTTGAGTTTGAGTCACGCGGTGATGTGCGGCTCAGATAACTAAACAAACATAACTTTTACTGTTCCATAAATAAACTACATTAAACTTAACAGTGGTTTGGTGCAACTTAACTAACTACCTAAAACAACTACCGGGGTATCCGTCAACGACGAGAAAACCCCAACATCTCTTGGTCCTTCGAACCGGATCAACTACTGCGGAGATCACGTCAACCGCTACCAACAAGAAACAATCGCGAGGATAACTTCCACGGCGGTTACTACTGCGGAGATCACGTCAACCGCTACCAACAAGAAACAATCGGCGAGGATAACGTCCACGGCGGTTACTACTGCGGAGATCACGTCTACCGCTACCAACAAGAATTAATCAGCGGGGATAACGTCCACTGCGATTACTTCAGCTCCAAAATTTTCGTGAGTACACATTACCTACACGCCAACCATTAACAGCCATAAGGCATAAACAATGTCGACAGAAGACTACCCTGAATTTGTGGAACTGATAAATAAGCAGCAAAGCAGCTACGAGAGAATCAAAACTCTTCAAACTAACTACAAAAAGGATGCTGTGAGTAGAAAAACCATAGACTACTTGAACAAGCGCATCGAAGCCTTACAATCCTTATGGGATGAATTTAGATCGAATCATGAAATCTTGAAAAAGTATGAGTCTAAACAAAGAGAACATGACTACTTCAAGCAAGACATTTTCATCATAACAAGAAGCATGTTTGACGAAACAATGCAATCTATGACCCAAATACGAAAAAAGTTGATAAACGAACCTGGATTTTCGGGTATATCAAAACCGAAAGAAACTCCCGGAACACCGCAATTTGATACAACTGGAGTACACCAACAAATCGGAGATGAAACGGACAAGCACTTATCAACCTTGTTACGTAATCAAATGTGTAACTTCAACGCCTTGAAGCGAGCGGTCTCCAAATCGAACATGGAAGACATGAAAGAGAAGTGGCAACTCCAAGATCAAGTCAACATACTACGATCTAAATGGGAAGCCATCTACAAGATTCATTGGGAACTAAGCTACTTACTGCAAGGGAACGACAAGGACTACGAAGCAAAATTCGACCATTGGGAGCAAGTCTACGATAACCTAAAGGAAGAGCTAAGTAGAGAAAAATCTTTGAAACGTCCCACTACGAAAAAACAACACCGCGTATGGAATTACCCGACTTCAACGGAACTTTCAACAATTGGATCTCCTTCAGGGATTTATTCTTTGAGATGATTCATAACAATCCAACGCTGAACAAAGCGCAGAAAATGAAGTTCCTAAAATCTAAATTGAAAGGTGAAGCGGAAAAGCTAATCAAGCACCTTCCTGTGAGTGCTGAGAATTATGACTCGTGTCTAGATATCATTCAGCACCGCTACGACAACAAGCGATTACTGTTCACCTTATATGTACATAGACACACTCCTCAATCAATCATCCATCGAAAAACCGAACTCAACTAACATGAAGAAGCTGTATAACACTACGAAAGAGTGTTTAAACGGCCTGGAAAACATTGAAATCAATATTCCAGTGTGGGGTCCACTTATCGTGTACTTACTTTCCTCAAAATTGGATGACGTCACGTACGGTGACTACATCAAAACGATGAAACATTCAAGAGAGCTCCCAGACTTAGAGGAGTTTATGGAGTTCCTAGAACTGCAGTTCATAACGCTGGAAACATTCCGCAACAAAAAGAACGGCGGAAAACAAAATTATTTTACGAATAACCAACATAAAAGTTATAATAACAACAAGTCAACGAACTCGAGAGAGGACAGAAGATATAGAACTAAAGGAGATTCCTGTCTACGCTAAAATACGTGGTGGACAGTCAGAGAACTACCGTCCGCCGCAACCAGCAGTTGGAACAAGATTCAAACTATGATTAATTATTTAGGAATTATTCCTTATTGTTTTGATTGCTTTTGTTAGTTTTATAACATTTTTATACCAACATTTTTATTTTTGTACCTATGTACATATAACTTGTAACGCAAGTTTGGTAATCTGAGTACGTAAATCTTTCCCTCGGGAGCATGTACGAGCCAATAATGCTCATACAGCAAAAATACGTTTATGCGTATTAAACTAATAATCACTCAATTCAGTCGTAACTAAAACTCCGTCACGCGGTGATGTGCGGCTCAGATAACTAAACAAACATAACTTTTACTGTTCCATAAATAAACTACATTAAACTTAACAGTGGTTTGGTGCAACTTAACTAACTACCTACAACAACTACCGGGGTATCCGTCAACGACGAGAAAACCCCAACAATTACCAAGGTGGCTAAATACGATTTTATCTGACAAACAACTTAGTTTACTTCAAGAGAATAATTCCCCTTTATACTTTAAGTGTTATAAATCTTCTAAAGTTCTGCTAACAAAGAGTTTTCTTTGTGCAAAGTTTTAGGGCTAAAAGGAAAGCTATTTTTTTTTGTTTTTCAAAGAATAATGGAAATTTTATTCTTCTTTATTCTTGGTTTATATTTTGTGTATGTTTAATGTATTGACTTTTATGTTTCAGTGGATTATTCACATAGAAAAGTCCACAAAAAAATTACGAGACGCGAGATGACAGATTTACTATCAACTGGGTAATACTATAGAAAACCATGCAGTTTGAATATAAAGAGGGCCATAACACAATCAAGTTAGATCTGAGCATGAGGTCCTTGGTTTGATACCCAGGTCGGGCAGTGTTATTCGATTTTACATTAGAAATTTCTCCGAAACAGGTGCCTGGATTTGCGCCGGGTTGATGGCAGTAGGTTCACCTTCTAATATATGGGACTGAAACATAGTTGGCCAAATGTGGGTCCTATAGGTGCATCTATGCCTAACTCTTCTAGAAATACAGGAGTGATGTTATGTTATTTGACATTCTATTTGTAATATCCAGGTAGCAGTCAAGTGCAATGTCTAGATTGTGGTAAAGTTTTGGTTTTGTTATCATTTACTTTTTGACAACCTCCACAACAAAAGTGCCGACTCGGTGCCATCAGTTAGGTATCAGTGTCCCTCAATCGATTCCCAATTTAACCGACACCTCAAACATAAAATGCGTTATGCATTAATTCCCAATCCTATAATTAAATTCCCTCAGGGTCGAAATAACTCACCTCCGTCCGGAAAAAATACCGGATGCGTTTTAAAATTCTTAAAAAACCGTTCACATAAAACCCTATTACTTTTCATTTCACTTCACATTGGCCTTAAAATAATAAAACTACTCCATTATTCGTCATACAAAAAAGGACTTTAAAATAATGGTCGTAACTTTGAATTTTGCCATTTACCATTCAGAAACAGACAGGGCACAACATTGTCACCCTTAACTTTGATGGATAAGGTTGAAATTAAACTAAGGGTTTTTGCAAAGAAAACAAGTAGCCGGTGGCTGACTCCTACACTTTCCTCCTCTAAATTGTACCTGAAGATCTAAAAATAAGGTCAAAAATCACACTTACATGTTGAGATGATATTTCGTACCCGCTACGTCAACATTGGCCAATTCATGTGTGTTGGGGACAAGCAACGCATCTGCAAACAAACAAAATACTATTAAGTATACATAGATAGTGGGATTTACGGTAGTCTTGCAGGCTGAGCTTGGCTGAACAAAAAAAAAATACAGAGTGTACACAGGTCATTATCTCCTGGTTGGTACACTGGGTAAGTTGACAATTTTATAGAGGGATGTTTTTTATGCTATGTATTTTTATTTTGTTGCTTTGAACAACTGGCGTTCATTGTTACTGTGTACATTATGTAGCCAATGTAACTTGAAACATAATACTGGTCTCCGAATCCGCACCTATTGTAAATACTTATTTTTTTTTCCTGTTTAGGGTTAACTCGTCAAACTTTTATACCTAGTATGAGTAAGTCTTATCTTGGGAATAAATACATTTTTGACAGTTTTTCCATACTAGAACTGCCAATTTTATTCCACGATTATATAATAATAATTTCTGACTTTGGTGAAATCAGCGCTTAGTCGCCAAACATAATCAGCGCATTGAGGTCTAGTTCTACAAAATACATGCACTAATTTCTAAGGATTTTTGAGTTTGTTTCTAATTTGATAATAATCTCATATCTAAGAGCATCATTCGAGTTTGAAACTAGTTTGAAAAACCCGAAGTAATTACATAAGAAAAGTTTTAAACTTTTATAAACATCAATAAGGTCTCACAAAACTAATAATAAAGAAAAACATTTTCTAAGTAGCTAAAGTCCCCAAACATTATTTTATAAACTCCCAAAAAGCCCAAAGAAAATCTATATTTTCTGAAATGTCATTTGATGGTTGTACGAGTATTTCATTACCTCAAAACCAACAAGTCGTAACAAGCAAAGTTGATATAATCCGAAATAAAGGGCTCTTTGTTGAGTAACTTAAGTCATTGTTGTTTCGTGGAAGTTTTGATGCTCCATATTTTCGTGAGGTTTATTTTGGGGAGAAAAAAGTATGGAATGATTTGATACTTAACGTACTCGTCACCAGTATCACATCTGTTTTCCCTAAAGTATAAAGCAGCTGAGGTTCCAGATTTTCCAGGGTTAGTATGAATGCTTGAGCGACTTTCACTTAAGGTATATGTGAAGTTATATTTCTTTATTTATAAAACGTTTACAAAAGTCTTAAACTTAAAACTACTTAGGTACCTATGACCCACAAAACTATTTTCATGGTTTATCTGTGGGAACAGCCAATAGAAAATAAACTGGACAGGTCCACTCAAATCTATGTGGTTCTTTCATCAAAAGACCATTTCAGACGCTAATCTGTATTGGTCCTCACATATCACCAACATCTGACCAAGATTATGTCTGGACTTTAAAAGATACTGTAACCTCTAAGTTTGTTTCGACCTTTCTTCTAAGAGTAGATAGAAAACTACGACCTCATCTAATTTTTAAAATTTGATTGACGTGTAAAAGTGTTTGTACAAACTTACTTACAAAAATGAAATCAATTATCAAAGTTAAGTTTATAACATAGTGTGGATACTTAAATTATATTGCTTTTAATAGGAACATTAGTTAGTTTGTTTTTTTAAGTAACTTGGCAAATATAGATAGGATATTCACAAGGATTGACGCACGTGAAACAAATGATTTATTATCTAAAATAATTTCTATGATGTCGTTGTCCGAATCTCCGAAAACCAATTTTTTATTCGGTCTAAAACGAAAACGAAATTTGATCTGATTTGCATTTTAAATAAAAAAAAAAATGTTTGGTAAAAGTAAAATAAATATAGGGTAAATCTTTTGATCACTGAATGAATGTATTTAAACTTACTTATATCAAGCGAAAATTAACTATACTGTCTCAAAGAGTAATCGTTGTAACGATGGATTTTCTGTTTTATTGTTTTGTTAAGAATGGATTTACCGGAACTTAATTATTTTCGGCCACCACCAAAACACATTTTTTTTTGTCCTAAAATAAAAATAACAGAAAATAAATATTTCTGCCGAAAACTTTAGATATGTGGATAAGTACATTGTAAAATCTAAAATGAATTCAACTGCTCATTGTTCTATATACCTACCTATAAATACACGTTTCACAACACACATAACATAACCTAACCTACGTGGTAATTCTTTAAAACGATTTTCTGACAAAATCCCATTACAAAAAAATATGCTATGATTACACTTTATGTTATTAGGCCTTAGATCCATCTCTTTCGGGTGTTTTTACTAATGCACGCGAAGTATAAATGCGACACTCAAAGTACATGGGGTTTTGCCAATCTTCTTTGGTCGGTCTCTAAGAATAACAGACATACATATTTTCTTGAAGTACGCAGAACTGTAACTTGAAGACATACAAGTATAATATGACAAGAGAAGTGTTTCTGAGAATTCGTTCAAAGAAAGTCAAGAAAGATGTGAAATTTGAGCGTTTTTGGAGGCTGTCTTTTGTAATTGTAGGTATGTACAAAAACACTTGATGAGATAAAAGAGAGTAGTTTATTTTAAGTATATTTCTTGCAATCTTAACAGCCTCTTAGCTGACAGCATACCTTTAGAATAAGTATGAAATTCTTAACACTTGAACAGAAAAATAAAACTAACAACCTTACCTATATAATTACGACACCGAGACGAAAGCAACCTAGTACCACTTAAGGCTTCCTCACACCATTCAAATAAAACTAGTGTACAATAGGAACTCTCATTACCTACTTCGCACTGCCACGTTAATAAGAGTGTGAATCTCCCTTAAAAAATACCGAACTCGTCACCGAAAAAAAACACACAGAGTAAAAGAGTTCCCCACTACACAAAACAGTAGGGCAACGTATTCAGTCTGTTTGCATACGGACATTTCAATGAACACAGAGCATGTGTTCATTAAAATGCATGAAATGACGTCATTCGGGGCATAGAGTAGAGGTTGCGGTATATTATGCCTATGTGGAACATGCCTCGGTGAAGCGTGTAAATTGTGGATGAAGGAAGATCGTGTTTGTAGGTGACAAACGAATGGTTTGGTTAAACTAGTCTTTGCATTTTTATTCGTCGTTGGGATGGAAATAATCTAATAGGAGAAATTTCTTTATTATTGAGCTGACCATAATGATCATGCAACAATGGGCATGCCATCAATACCATGCCAAGTGTTGTAACTATCTTATCCTAAAAAGTTCCGAGCACTCTTGCAAAACAAGCTTATTTTTCGGTCAAAAGTTCATCAGGTAATCGTTCTTTCAGGGAGGGTTCGTCCTTTGGGAAAACCTTTTTTCAACCAACCGCCCATAGGCCAAACGATCACTTGGATAAACGTTCTTGAGACAAGTGAACTTCGGGTTAATGTGACGCCCTCAACAGATTAACCCAGCAAAACAAAGCAAACATACAAAGCTATCTGCCAACCTTCGCTAATCGGAAAGGCACTATTACAAAAAGAAGAAAACTAACTGTTCATTATCATACTAAAGCTCAACGAATTTCAACATTCGTTTCACATACATAATCAAAACCGTCCAATTAGCTAGCCAGACTAGATTTGATATAAAGCCAAAACGTATTGAATTAGTGCATTATTATTATTAACGTTCCCACTGCTGAGACACAGACCTCCTCTCTGCGAGTAGGAGTGGGCCGTAATCCACCACGCGGGCCCAGTGCGGGTTGGTAGATGTCACAAATGTCTTCGAATTTTTGGTTCTAGGACATGCCAGTTTTCTTACGATGTTTTCCTTCACCATTTTGAGAGCAGTGGTGATGAAATAATTTACACAAAGTAAAGCGCCTGTCCGGGTTTGAACCTACGACCTACAACTCGTAAGTCGCGGCTGTTACCATTGGGCCACCACTGCTCTCTTTCGTTTCACATGATCAACCTAATTTAACACTCACTCAAGCACTACACACTGGATTGTGGAGGTCATATAGGCAGTCGCTCCATGTAAAAAACTGGTATTCAGCTGCATCTTGTTAGACTGGAAGCGGACGATAACATAGTTGTGAAAAGGCTAGGCAGATGATGGTCACGCGGCACCCACTAGAAAACAAAAGAACATCGCTTCTAGGGTCTTTAAACCTTGCCTACTGCGCTTTTATCACTGGCTAAGAAAGATTATTTTACGATTTGTAATAAAAACAAGTTGCTGAACAAAAAAACAGAACATCTTACATAAAACGGAATGGATGTGAATGTTTTAATAAATAACGCATGAATATGTTAATGTGTTTTTTTTGGATGCAATGTTTTTTTGGCAGCTTGAAGGCGAGACTCATTGGAAATGCTCTCTGTTTTATCTTTAAGTGTTTTTTGGCGATTATTTGTTTTTTTTATGTATTGTACAAAGGTATGCTTTTCGATTTTTCGTGAAATAGTTTTTCCGGGATATTTCTTTTTGTCGCCAAGCAGCATTGATGCCATTTTATGGCTGGCGAACGATGCAAACCCTATTGCATATACTTAATGATTAGGGACAGCTTTCTCCTTTTCAATTTAAGGTTTATATCTCAGTTTTCTTCTTTGAGAGCGTTTATAACCCGACAATCACCTAACCAATTAAATCCTCCATTTTTAGACATCAGTCAGCCACTAGCCTTTTACTAATAAAAGGCTAGAAGCTGACCGAGTCAAAGAAGTAATAAAATAATCATACTTGTATTTGCTAAAAGCATAAGTCTTTTCTACTCCGGACCACTATGACATACCTACAGTATAAATATTACTGGCGAGATCAAATTAAGTCAACCAAATTAAGTTTATTTCAGAATGACTATTACTAATGATAATGAAAAATACCATTACTTTTAAATTGTAGCGCAAACTGAACTTTATGAGTAAGCTTCAAAGCTATATTTCCGAAAACATTTTTGTTGACATGTTTGGAAGCTAGATAGCGAACGTAGAATTAGTACTTACCTAAAACATAACCGACTACATTACCTGCCTACATAATATTGGTGCCGATTCCCTTGTTCACAAACTAAACTAAATTTAAGTTCAGTGCATCTTTTTCTTTCTATTTCATTAAAAAAAGGACAGAAGATAAGTTTTAGTTTAGTCCTGTCAAATTAATCAGCGCTTGACGAAAATCACGTCTAAACATAAGAAAAAGATGCACTGAACTTAAATTTAGTTTAATTTGTGAACAAGGGAATCGGCACCTTTATCAGCTCAAGGTATTTAAATCAATACATAACACAGTCGGGATTGTCAGTACATGTATGCTGCCAATTAGACTAAATAATTAATAATGCCACTTTCAATGTGTTTAATTGTCCTTGAGAGCTACTTGTTAGCTAGTTCAGTTAAGTGCTCGTGTGCGACTGACTTTGAATAGATTTAAAATATTTCATTGCACCTTTGCATGAATTTAAAGAATTCTATTTTATAACCACCAAGTTTCAAGTAAGTACCTAGATAAAAGCTGAGACTATGATATGAACGTTCCAACCCCATTGCAGGCCCAAAACTTTTTTCTTTAAAACATTATTCTTTTAAACTTCATATTTCCATTTTCAGCGTACGTAGACGCGTGGTCTGTCAGTCACTTTCTGACATAACTCCTGGGCCTCAAGTCTGCTATTACAATAGTGTCAGAATGGTCTGTTCCGATCATCATTAATGACGCCATTATATTAGTAGATTACCAAACTTGTCAAAAAAATAATTAAGAAATCAATGATTTTGACCATTCTGACACTATTGTAATAGCAGACTTGAGGCCCTGGTTATTGTAAGTTTACATATATATAAATTGTGACGTGGTTCCTCGTAAACATAATTATGAAACTCTCTCGGTAAAAACGATGGAAGCTTTTCCGGTGCGCAAAGTGGTAGCCGCTAATGCTGAAATAAAAAACTTTGTCAGTTAGGTTGACAGTGCGACTGACTGCCCAAGGTACACCGGGCGTAATGAGCATCGTCACTTATGCGGTGTCATAGTCAAAAGTTTGACCCGTCAACAGAGTTGGATTCCGGGCTCACGGTGCGTCAAACATCATCAACATCACTCGGAGCGGCTTTTATATTTAATTATAGTGCCCTTTACAGTAAACCATAATTCAGAATCCAATGTAAATAAAACTGGAATACGCATTACGTCTAATCACACGTCCAATAGGAAATTCCGGAACGAGTTCCCTATAATTGCATTCGATTAAGGCTCGTATACAGGGTGTTACTGAAATAAATCGTGTTCATACATCAGTGTCACTTGTCGCAAGAAACGTATGAAGGAATTGACGTGAAAAATGACTAGCATTTTATCATAGAGGGAAAATAAAAAAATGCGTTTTTAGAATCACCTGTGTATAATGTATTTTTGTTGGGTAACGCGATCCTATAAATTATTGACCGTTATAGCAAGCGTTTAAAACCCGTAGTCGTAGTTATCCTTCATAGTTCTGTTTTGTACTCAACTATCAACCATCATTCTGTGATATTACCTATATTCCAGTCTTTTGATGATGACTATACATCTATTTAAACATAGTTTAAAACAAAGTATATTTTCCAGTCTGTCTATGTGACGGCGTTGTTCTTCTAAACTACGCAACGGATTTTGATGTGGTTTTCACCATCATTATGAATTTATTCCGGAAGCTTTATTTTTGTGTATAACATGTTAATATTTAACTATATCAGCATAGATATCTCGATGTTTTGACATGTCACCGCATCAATAGATTGCATCCTTGCGAAGCAGGGGACAGCCTCAATCATGTATAGTAGTGTAGCAAAGAACAATTTCTGCCACCAAATAGAGTATCGGTTGATTTTGTTTTTAGCTCAAAAAACTCTTTGATCAATGCGTTGGTCAAAGGACATAGTTACGATCCGTCTATGAGATAGTAAGTAGACATAGACAATCAATGGAATGTGTTTGAGCGTCAAACATTAGTATAATCTACATAGTACATAGTCATTAGGTACACAAATAGGTGTATAGATTATGATTATTGGAATCTATGCGTCAAATTAGGCTAATTGGATTAGCCCATTGGATTAGTCCGCCTCAAAAAGATGTATATACATCGACAAATATTTGTTTGATTGTCTATAATTTGTGTTCCATAACAATGGATCAATGAGTAGTACCTAAATACAATTATGAACCGAATGTGTAATATGTTTTGTGGCTACATATTGATACAATACCATGGAAATTAATTCTTCTTTCAGTCTTTCAGGAAAGTTTGGATTCATTAATCAACTCATTGCAATATACTGCTGGACAGTTTGAATTCACAAAAACCTCATGCCGTCGTGAAAATAGTTGTTTTAAACATAAAATATGGTTTATTTAAACTTATCAATTTTAAACATCACAGTTACTTTAATAAAATATACAAAATTTTAGTAACGGCCTCATTACCAAAAGATGGCAAGAAATACCAAACAAAATATTCCTTACGAACGAGACTCCAGTCAAAAGCTAACATACATCTTATTACAAGCACGTGGGGTGCTCCACATAGTTCTATAATAATAATAATCGTATACCAGAAATTTCTCTCCTTTATGATAATAATCCTATAACAAAGTCGAAACTAATCAAGGACCAATTTTGGAACATCAAAAGGTTTTGCGGAAAGATAATTTTATCATTATGTTTAAGTACAACGAGTTGCTATGTGATGACATGTATTTAATTATACATTATGTAATGTGTTTGTGAGGGGAGGGAGAGGCATTTGGTGTTGGTTGGAAAGAGATTGCTGGTTTTTTGTGATGACGTAAGTGACAGTGAGTGTTGATGGTACAAGATCTACGAGGTCAATTAATGATCTTCTTTGGAGGTCTTGGCAGATAGTACAACTTTGTGCCCTTTGGCGTCGAGGCCCTCGGTCCGTGGGGTCCCAGTTATTTGCGGAAATCGCGAAAAGTCTAGTTGATGTAACTGGTGACCGAAAAGCTGGCGACTTTCTCGCGCAACGCATCAGCATTGCAATTTAGCGAGGAAATGCCGCCAGCATCCTCGGTACAATGCCCCGAGGGCCTTTTTTAGGCTTAACTTAGTTTTAATTTAATTAAGTTAATGTTAATAATCATCTTGTAATTTGGTTATGTAAATAAATAAATTCTTTTATGATCTTCCGTGTTTTCAAATGTTTCACCCTGCTGCTTATTGATGGAATAACAGTCTTATCGCAATCAGTGGTCTCTGCCAGAAAAACTTAAGTAGAAATAGTGGCTTTTAAGCCAAATATCAGTTCGGATTCTGAACTAAATTAAAACTGAAATTATTTACAGAAATAGACAAGATTGAGCTAAAACATAGATGTAAAGTGCAGTTCGTCCAAAATAAGGTTCAAGTTTGCTACCTGGCACCAAAGTTTGATTGCATTAAACCTTTTTACCGCGTACTCTTTATTAAAAGAAAAACATTAAGTACTAGCTGCGCTCCGCGGTTTCACCCGCATAAGTCTCGATCCCGTGGGAATACCAGACAAAAAGTATCCTATGTTCTAATCAAGGTCTTAGTCTTGGTCTACCCATGTGCCAAATTTCATCCAACCGTTCAACTGTTGAAGCGTGAAAGCGTAACAAACAAACTCACTTTCGCATTTATAATATCAGTTAGGATTATTCATTTAAAGCAAATCTATGCTCAACAAAATCAACATCATTAATTAAAACACAACACAAACAAAACATAATTTCAGAACCCAAAGAACTTGCAAGAAATTCATTAATCCCGCACCTCCCACAAACGCACACATCAAAGGGTTGAACCAAAATATTGCAAAATTTTTCACTTTACCATTGAAATGATAATATTGTACGGAAAAAATACAGCAAATTGATGTGGTGAACTTATTAAATTTCTACAGACCGATGCGTTTATGAGTATCGTTGTAAACAAAGCCGGGATTTTATTCAGTAAAAAATAATATGATTATTTTTCTTTTCATTTTGACATTCTATCTGTCATTATGCAAATTACAATTTGTTTTATCGGCAAATTGGCTGTCGATTTGTGTTTTGTTTTTCTTCATTTGGTTTTTGTCTGTCTTTGGTTGCATAATATGCATAATTAGCATATAATGTTTCCCCTGCTGGAACATAGGCCTCATCTCTTTGAGTAGGAGTGGGCTGTGATCTACTCACACAACAATCACACACATTCTACAGACCGGAATGTCTTCGAATTTTTGTTTCTAGGACATGCCGGTTTCCTCACGATCTTTTCCTTCACCGTTTTGAGAGCAGTAGTGATGGAATGATTTACACAAAGTAAAGCGCCTGCCTGGGATCGAATTCACGACCTACATTTCGTAAATAGGGGGCCGTCACCATAGGGCCACCACTGCTCTCTAATCTTTGGTTGATCTTTACGAATTTAAAGTATTTGTACAGACATCATCTTTCTGTGGTGACATTAGGAATTTTTGATCCAAAATAGCGTCTTTTGACTAAGATGGAAATGGATGATTGTAGTCGCCAGTTTGGTTTCACGAAAGGTAGGTCAACGACTGACGCAGGAGTAAAACTCATCAGTCACATTTTGGAATCCTGGGAGAAATCCCAGGATGCCATTGGCATTTTCTGTGACCTGTCAAAAGCGTTTGACTGCGTTGACCACAATACACTGACCTGTAAATTACACCACTACGGAATTCGTGGACAAGCTGCTGATCTTGTTCTGTCCTATGTATCAAACAGGCAGCAAAAAGTAAACGTTAACGGGGCGACGTCCTTGGGGTCTCTAGTAAAGATGGGCATGCCCCATGGTTCAATTCTTGGCCCTTTCCTATTTCTAGTTTATATTAATGATCTTCCTTACATGATGGCAAACTTATCGGATATAATTCTATTCGCTGACGATACTTCTCTCATTTTTAAAATAGATAGAACAAATCCGGATGTCTTACACGTCAATGACAGTCTGGATATTCTTTCGAAATGGTTCGCAGCTAATAATCTCTTACTTAATGCGAAGAAAACAAAATGTATAAAGTTCTCACTACCAAATGTACCCCAAGTGGCTCTAAATTTAAAACTTGATGGCAAGAGACTAGATGCTATTACAGAAACTATATTTCTAGGAATTACTCTAGATTCAAAATTGCAATGGGGAGCCCACATTAGAGCTCTTTCAGGTAGATTAAGTTCAGCTGCATATGCAGTAAGAAAAATTAGACAGTTGACTGATATAGCCACAGCTAGGTTAGTATACTTTGCTTATTTCCACAGTATTATGTCTTATGGCGTTCTGCTGTGGGGATCGGCAGCTGATGTAGATTCAATTTTTATCTTACTAAAGAGGGCAATCCACGCAGTATATAGAATGGGTCCTCGTGAGTCCCTTAGAAACAAATTCAAAGAAATTAATGTACTAACTCTGCCTTCTCTTTATATCTTAGAAAGTATTTTGTATGTTCGCAAGAACTTATGTCTTTTCAAAACAAGAAGTGATTTCCATAATATAAATACACGTAGTAAACATGAAATTGTGATACCCAAATTTAGATTAACAAAAACAAGCAAATCATTTGTTATCAACAGTATCCGCTTTTATAACAAGTTGCCAAAGTCAGTTACAGAACTTAGCGATGGAAAGTTCAAAACCCACATCAAACGTGTCCTTATCAAAAACGCATATTACAAGATTAAAGACTACGTTGAAGACAAGGAAGTTTGGCAATAATTCCTTCCGCACATGTGGCTTCCCTGGTACATCAGAAACGGCATAACTATGGAAATATCTATAAACTGCTCCCAAATTACGATGTTTATTATTATTATTTTTTAGACATTTGTTTTTGACATTATATTTTCACTATTTGACATTATATACCTACAATTTATATTTCAGACTTAATATTATTAATATTATTTTACATGGATTCTTGTGTACGTTGTGAATGTGAGAACGTTGTAGGCTGATAGATGTACTTTTACCCGTAAATTTGCCCGCATGGAGGTCGGAAATTATAGCACGGAAACGCACTACCGGAATAAAAATGACGCTACGAGTATATCATGGTCTACCAGTGTGCCAAACAACGAAATCCGTTCAGCCGGTAAGGCGTGAAAATGTAACAGGCGGACTGACTGACAGACAGAGGTACTTTACTATTAATAATATTAGTATAGATAGGATGTAGATGTCAGCCAATATTTTCTCAGTTTTGTAATGTCGATTCATAATTTATTAAACAATATTTTAGGGACCTACAAAGTGCCCTAAAGACCTACAAGGGAATGATTACTAGCAAATCAGGATTAAATCTTCAACCCATAGCACAGACACTACGCTAACCCGTCTTCACGTTATACCTACAGGCAAAACTATTCATCTTTCTACTACACTGCCAATTTTTATGTCCTGTGTAATAACTTTTCAACAAAATGATGTAAAAGAATTGACTACCCCGTACACTTACAACATCGTTTAAAAGTAAAAGCTGTTTTCTAACTAGTTAGCTGCCTGTATACCTTAGAGCTTGTTCGACTGTACTACATAAGTATTCATAAATTAATAAACTTGTATGTGACTTACCAATATTCAGGGCTGATACTGATGCGAAAAAAATTAACACCTTCCCAAACATTGTGGATGATGCTGAAACAAAAACAAAACAACCGTTATGTCCGGAAATATCATTCTCAGTTATCTTCTAAACAGTTTAAAGGTTCTAAAAAAATTTAAAAATCCATTTTAAATTACGAAATTTTTTTGATTTTGATTCTTTTTTTTATAATTTGGGCCTAAACCACTAATGTTCTCCTCTCCTTGTCAGTAGAAGACGGACGTGACTGTTATTTTCTTTTATGCTATTTTGAGATCGTTAACTCTGCATGAACAGATACTTCAACTAGCAATCAACGTAGTATGATGTATGTATATCTACGCTCGTTGGTTATCTCATAGACAGTCACGTCATAGGTAAGAGTAGTGTATTTGTTTGTTTGTTTGTTTGAGGAAAACTAAAATAGATTTTCTCATGTAAGAGATAGTGATCATTGGTTGTTGGTTATCTCATAGACAGTCACGTCATAGGTAGGAGTAATGTATTTGTTTGTTTGTTTGTTTGTTTGTTTGTTTGTTTGAGGAAAACTAAAATAGATTTTCTCATGTAAGAGATAGTGATCATTATGGACATACCATGCTCTATTGTACTAGTAGTAAAAATAACTTTCTCTCTTGAGTATATAATATATTCTGTGAACTTTCTACACTTAGTTATATTCTGAATCATGAGTAATGAGGTATACAAATCTCACATCATGCGCAAATATCTAACCTCAGTAAAATCCCTCAGAATAACCGTCTGAAAACTGGCATCTGCATCCCAAAATATGGCAAGCAAATCTTGTTATCAATAATAGGTAGGTAGATTGCCTAGCTTCCAACATATCAAAGAGTTTGAAAAATCAATGATACAGTGCCGATCATGCATCTTTTGATGGATGGAAAACGAGACAAAGTCTATTGTACTATCGGCAAAACTTAAGCATGCTCACATAAGAAAATATTTCTGCGGCAAGCGCAGCTAGTGACAGACCACACCCCTTCCTAGTTTCGTCCAATTAGAGACAATTTGCATTTGTGTGAGTATAGGGCGTATAACAAAAAATAAAATCAGACATAATAGTACATTATGATACAAGTGTGCTATGTTCGTCACTTACTACACTCGAGCCGGTATTATTCGCGCGAGCCGAGTGTGTTTTGATCAATACACACGCGTTACATACGACTGTTTTTAACTTGAGAGAAAAAACAGACTTGTATTGTTAATAGTTTTGTAGGCTGCTAGGTATTTCTCTCTAGATTTTGGTAGCAATAGGCTGTCACTCGCGTTTCGTGCCTCGATTAGTATTTCCGGGGGTAAAATCTACGTGTTGCTCTCCGCTCTTCTTTCCTACTTTTTTTTTAATTTTGTGGATGGGAAATCATCAAATAACTTCTCCCGCTCTGGTTGGAGCGGGAGGGTGTCAGACTCTTACTGACTAAAACCCACCCATATTCCTTCCTGTTGCCTGTGTTGCGGGGGCCTCGGTGACCCATAAGTACCTTCCCGCGACCCCTGCAGGCACCGGCCCTAGTGGACCCCTACCTTTGTGCTGACGACATCTCTTTGAGGCGCGCGTGGAATACAACGCGCCGTCGACCCGGGCCTGGTCCTTACCGGACGGTGAGCCGCTCACCGTCCGCAAGCCCGCGTCTACGGTGGCCGGAAATCCGCCCAGGGCGTCTCTTGCCCGCCGCAAGAGACGCCCTGGGTGACGGGATTTCCGGGGCTAGGGGCGAGAGGGCGCGAAACATGCCTTTCTCTCAACCGTCCCGCCTCCTCCTTCGCGAGCATTACTGCTTCGCAGAAGGAGGACACGGCTGCCTATGCCCTCTCGCTCCGTACCATGGCCTGAACCAGGGCCGGACGCGAGAGATCTCTGCCGCCGATCGCCTCCACGAGGACACGGCGGTGCTCTGCCCAAGCCGGGCAGACCTCCACCGTATGCTCCACCGTGTCCTCCGGGCGATCCACACAGTGGTGACACCCGGCCGTTTCCTCCTGCCTTATCCGACACAGGAACCTCCCGAAGCTGCCGTGTCCGGTGAGGACCTGCGTCAGGCGGAAGGTGAGGACGCCGTGGCGCCTCTCTAGCCACTCCTCAAAGAGGGGACTTTTCGCCGCAATTGTGGCGTGCCCAGCACTGGGTTGCGACAACCGTACTCTCCATAACGCCATGAGATCCCGCCGGAGCTCCATCCGCTGTGCCGTGATTTCTCGCGGCAGCGGGCTCACGCCCCGGCGTTTCGCCTCCTCGCGCCACTCCCATACATGCGCGAGGACTTTTGCCTCCAGATCCCATGGCGCCAATCCGGCAAGGAGGCTCGCTGCCTCACAGGAGACCGTGCGGTATCCCCGGACCATCCGGATGGCCATGACCCTTTGGGCCGCGCTCAACCGGCGGGCTGGCCACAGCGCCAAAGAGCGCGCCCATACAGGAGCCCCGTAGAGGGCCATGGACCGCACGAACCCCGCGTAGAGCCTCCGGTAGGAGGCGTTTGGGCCCCCTAGATTGGGCAAGAGCCGCTTCAATGAAGCGCCCGCCTGCTCCAGTTTGAGAGCCAAACGTCTGAAATGCTCCACGAAGTTCCACCAACTGTCGAGGACGAGTCCCAGGTACTTCATCGTCGACTCGACGCCGATGGAAACCCCTCCTACCGTTATTTAGGACCCCAACGGTGGCGCGTTCCGAGAACTATGAAAACACATGGCCTCGGACTTGTGCAAGGCCACCTCGAGTCCCAATTGCCGGATCCTTTCGACGATTGTCGCAACCTCGCGTGCCGCTACTTCGGCCGCCGCCTGGTGCGACCTCCCCTGCGCCAGGACCAACGTGTAGTCGGCGTAGCATACTAAGCTCACGCCGCTAGGGAGGTCGGCACGCAGCACCCAGTCGTATCCGATGTCCCTCAGATGCGGCCCTAGGAGTGATCCCTGTGGGACACCGCACAACATCTCTTGCCGGTTCCACACTCCCTGGTGACCGGGGTAGATGACGGTCTTCTTTCCTACTTGAAGTCAACATTTTTGATAATAATTAACCACACAACGAAAACGTTAACAAGTATTTATGGAAAATGGCGATCTGGTTTTGTTACTTCCGCGCGGTATAAATAAAGGCACTGGAAAAACCACTAAACAGCCTATATAAAAATATAATAAACACAAAATAATGTTTTGAATATGCAAATTAAGGTTAATATGTAGTGAAAATATATAATTTGATAAAATGATTATAATTATGATGATTGATTTATCATAAATTTAACCTAATTTTTTTTTTCACAGTAATATTAATTGTTTTTAGACGTAAAAACTCTTTGCAGAGATTGAAAAAAGACATGTAAAGTAAAAACACTAATATCTAACAAGCTGAATTATGAACCTAAATGTATTGTTATGGCAATGCATTTAGGTTCATTTTACAAGCAAGTGTGTTGAAGAACTAATTCGTCATTTTTTGCGACCGTATTTTATGGCCCTTCTATTAAGTCGTCCTATTGTTTAAGCGGACGTTCTGAGGTTCCTACTGTATAACAATGGTACTTAGATAGTGAACTTATTACAGTTGCAAAAGTTGCGACAGCAATAAATAAAAAAAACTGATAACATTGTCTAAACTACATCAAAGTATTGGATCAAATACTACTGTAATTTTGCTATTTCAATCAAAACAGAGCAATAAAAGAAAGATACCAAAATTGTCAATTTGTAACAAAACTACGTCATTTCTCCTTATGTCGTTTTAGCGTTCCGTAGTCAACAGTAGTAGACGGACATGGCGAAACTATAAGGATTCCTCCCTTATAGTTTCGCCATGTCTGTCTGTCCCCGGCTTAGCTCACCGACTCTTAGTACTAGAAAGCTGTAATTTGGCATAGGTATGCATATTAATCACGCCAACAAGGTGGTATACTAAAAAAGTTTTTTTAGGGCAAGTCCCCTGATGATATTTTTCTTCTCGTCTATCCCACAGTGTGGGATATCGTTGGATAGGCCGTTCAAAAATATTGCTGATTTGTAAAATCAATTTTTCTATTCAGGGATCCGTCTGTGTAATATTTAGCATTAAAGTGCTAATTTTTGTTAGTCAAATGCCCCACTCCCTCTGCCAGACAAATGGTTGTTTTTGAATATGTGAAAAAAATATGACGAAAAAAATAAATTATTAGGAAACTATCTCAGCTAGATAGGCTTTACAAGTTAACGAGTAATAGTCGACCAACTTACATTTGCAGTTGGAGAATTGACCATGACGTATATCGATGTATGAGAGAACATGTTTTTAAACTAAAATGTTAAGTATGTTTTTGAGATAATTAATTTATCCCAACTAACACTTAGCCGGTTTTTTATGTTGTTCCCAAGTTTAAACACATTTAAATGTAGTTATTTACTTTCCAATAGCACTGAATTCCTTATTCCAAATTATTATATTTTTGCGGAAATATTTTATTATTGATACTAGTTATGTAAATAAAGCAATACCAATAATACCTTTTCTAAACCTAACGGAAGATATGAGTACGAAATTACTTCTTGTCAACAATAATAATTAATAAAGAGCTCTCGTTGGCCGTGCCCATCAAAAAATGATCTCACAAACGAGTCAGCATAGTACGCCTTTAGTGTGAGTGTCACACTTCTATACATAGTTACATGAATACGAACACGACTAAAATACGCTTCGAGCATCCTATTGGTCAAAACGCTAGCATCGATCTAGGTGTGAGCCTTGTTATACGATTATCGCCTTAGAGGTGAGTATGCGGAAGTTTGGCCGATAGTACATAAATTATTGAAAAAGTAGGCACCTATCAAGAAAATAGGAACCAATCTAAAACAAAAAATAACTCCACGATCACCTTTTTTTGTGTGGAAAATTATCAAATAACTTCTCCCGCTATGAGCGGAGCGGGAGGGTGTGTCAAACTCTTACTGGCTAAAACCCAACTCCTTCCGTTACCTGTATTGCCAGGGGCCTCGGTAACCCTTTCGAACTTCCACGCGACCCCGGCAGGCATCGGCCCTAGTGGACCCCTACATTTGTGCTGACATCTCTTAGAGGCGCGCCTGGAATACAACGCGCCGTCGACCCGAGCCTGGTCTTTATCGGACGGTGAGCTACACATTGCTCACCGTCCGCAAGTTCGTGCCTACGGTGGCCAGAAATCCGCCCGGGACTCCCAACGCCCAGGGGTGTCCGCGACTAGGGGTGAGAGGGCGCGAAATTTGCCTTTCCCTCGACCGCGTCCCGGCTCCTCCTTTGCGAGAATTACGGCTGCCCATGCCCTCTCGCTCCGTACCACGGCCTGCACCAGGGCCGGACGCGAGAGATCTCTGCCACCGATCGCCTCCACGAGGACACTGCGGTACTCTGCCCAAGCCGGGCAGAGCTTCACCGTATGCTCCACCGTGTCCTCCGGGCGATCCACACAGTGGTGACACCCGGGCGTTTCCTCCCGCCTTATCCGACACAAGAACCTCCCAAAGCTGCCGTGTCCCGTGAGGACCTGTGTCAGGCGGAAGGTGAGGACGCCATGGCGCCTCTCTAGCCACTCCCCAAAGAGGGGACTTATCGCCGCATCCACGATCACCTTGGCAACCAAATATAATGGTTTTAACCGTTCACCTTACAATTCAAAAGGCATATTTATAGACAAGAAACAATCAAATGTGCTTGTCAACCTCGTCCTTAACCATTACCGAATTCAGTCCGTCGCACAAACCATACCAAGTTTAATACGATACAGGTAACGTTATATGGAAAATGGCTGCTAACATGTTAATATTCAGGAAGTTGGAAACGAAACAATGGGAATTTGAAACCTGAACAGTTATATTTTATTGGTGTTCTGTTTAGAGATGGGAATAGATAAATGATGTAGCATTTATATCAGCATATAAATGCCTCCACGTGTGGCGATACTTAACTGTAGGACCAGCATGAGTAATGAACAACACCGCTACCACCTTGCTGACTGGCTATATTAGGTATGGTTTGGATTGAGTGACGATTTTTGGGAGAGTTCAAAATTTGGAAGTAGAACCCTTTGGCTCAAATTATGAATATGATGATTAGATGGATTTCTGAATTCAAAAACAGTTAAAATGAAACATGTTCACAGCTGGTCGACAGAGGACTCCCAAAGGTTTGCCACAGGTTCTCAAATATACTTAAAGTTAAATAAGACCATACACAAGAAACAGAATGCAAAAGTATATTCAGATTCTTAACTCGCTCATGATAACAAAACACGGAAATTTTAACTTGTGTTTTCCTTTCTTCCCAGATGGATAGACATAACTTCTTGAATAGACTTGACTTCTTGAATATAACTTTCTACGTTCTTGTTGGTTCTTCAAGTTCAACTGCTCTGCAAGAAAATGTTATAACTATTGAATTTGAGTTGTGGTGAATTACATCAATCGTAACTTGCATGGATAAAGATTTAATAAAGTAACTCTTGCATATCATCATTTTCCTGCCCTTGTCCCATGTTATTTGGGGTCGGCGCAACACGTTATTTTCTTCCATCCTCCCTTGTCAGCCGTCATGCTATCATTCACTCCCTTCTCTTTCATATCATTCCTTACACAATCCATCCATCTTTTCTTTGGCCTTCCTCACCCTCTCCACCCATCAACATTCATATTCATCACAATTTTAGTCACATGCGTTTCATCCCTCCTCATCACATGCCCATACCAAGCCAAACGATTTCCTTTCAACTTTTCTATTACTGGCGCTAATTTTAAGCTGCCCCTTATATATTCATTTCTTACTTTATCCATTTTCGTCACTCCACACATCCATCTCAACATTTTCATCTCCGCTGCATGCACTCTTTTTTCGTCCGTCTTCTTCACGGCCCAGCACTCCGATCCATACAGTACGACAGGCCCTGTTACGGACTTGTAAATTTTTCCCTTCAACTTGAGGGGCATCCGTGGGTCGCAAGTTGTTTCTGTGACCTGTCGCCATTTCGTCCATCCCGAGGTGATCCGGTGCGTTACATCTCGGTCTATTTCCCCATCCCCTTGGACAAGCGACCCGAGGTACCGAAAGTCGGAGCAGATCGGTAAAGGCGTTCCGGCAAGATATATGGGCACAGGACTGGAGAGACCGCCAAAATCACAAAACAAGTACTATGTTTTGGTCCGACTTACTCTCAGGCCAACGGTCTCCAATCTTTCCCACCACAACTCCAATCTGCTCTGGACCTCTAAGCCGCTCTCGGCAACCAGCACAATGTCATCGGCAAACAGCATACACCAGGGTGCCTCTTCCTGGATATCCAACGTAAGAGCGTCCATTATCAACACGAAGAGGTAAGGGCTGAGTGCCGACCCTTGATGCAAGCCAACAGCCACATTGAAGCTGCCAGTAGTGCCCACTGTAGACCGGACTTGGGTACTACATCGACTCTACATCGCTCGAATCGACTGCACATACTTCCCAGGCACACATTTATCCTTAAGGGCCCACCACAAAACTTCACGAGGCACTCGGTCGTATGCCTTTTCGAGGTCAACAAATACCGTGTGCAAGTTTTTATGCGCACCTCTGTATTTCTCGCACAGCTGGCGGATAACAAAGATGGCATCCGTTGTTCCCCGACCAGGCATAAAACCGAATTGATTTTGCGAAATTTCACTCTCTTCTCTCAGTCGCCTTTCAATAACTTTCTCCCAAAACTTTATACTATGTGACATTAGCTTTATCCCTATAGTTGTTGCACTCCAGCACATCACCTTTGTTTTTAAAGATGGGCACCAGCGAACTGTTACACCACTCGTCAGGTATGGCTTCTTCCAGCAACAACTTATTGAAGAATAAAGTGGATGGACGTGGTTAGTCCATCCACTTGCCCGTAATAACTTCCATACTTCAACTGGTATTCCATCCGGCCCTATTGCTTTACCATTCTTCATCCCATTTACTGCTATTCTCACTTCATCCATACTAATCATTCTCACTAACCCCTCATTTACTGGTTTATTCTCAAGCACACCACTCCAGTCATTCTCCTCATTCATCAGTCTTTCAAAATAGCCCTTCCATCTATCCTTAATTTTCTCGTCATCTGTAAGAACTATTCCAGTTTCATTCCTTATACATTTTATCTGACAAACATCACTCGTCTTTCTCTCTCTAGCTCTAGCAAGTCGGTATATCTTTTTTTGGCCTGCTGGACTATCCAGTGTGTCATAAAGCTTGTCCTGGGCTTTTGATCTCGCTATGGCCACAGCTTTCTTGGATTTTTTCTTTAGAGCATCATACTCACTCTTTTTTTCTGCTTTCAAACTAACATTCTCATCTTCAACACTCTGCCATTCCTTGAACTTTCTCTTCTTATCCTGCAACACCTTCTGTATTTCTGTCGACCACCACCATGTATCCCTAGCTATCTTACCCTTTCCTTTTGTCTCTCCCAAAATATCTTTTGCGGCACTCCTAATATACGCCTCCATTTCACTCCAGCATTCATTTACACTTCGGTCATTCGGTTATTCATGTCGCCCATATCTATCATTTTGTCCACCACTGGCTTTTTAAATTTTTCCGCACAATCGTTCTTCTCCAGCATATGCCATTTTATTCTAGGGGGAGGTCGCTCTTTGTTTTTGTTGAGCTTTACTTCTACGACCATTTCCTTAATTAGGAACCTGTGTTGCGAGACTACATCTTCTCCCGGTAGCACTTTGCAGTCTTTGATGTGCTTTAAATTTTTACGTCGTACTGGAAAGTAATCAATTTGCGTGTTGTGATTACCGCTTTTGTACGTAATGAGGTGTCCATCGTACTTCTGGAACCAAGTGTTGGCTACTGCCAGGTCAAATGCGGTAACAGATTGCAGCGACGTCTCTTCCTCGTTATTTAGCTTACCAAATCCCTATCCTCCATGCACTCTTTCATAAACCCCCTTCATTCTTCCAACTATCAATTCCTCATGCACCGGGGTGGTCATCAAAACTGTGTCAAAGTCCTCTCAAAACTTCTCTTTCACCCCTTCATCACATCCTACCTGCGGTGTATACACACTAATTACATTCAACATTACATTTTCCAACATAGCTTTTACAACTATCAATCTATCATTAATTATTTTTACCTCCATCACGTCTTTTTTCATATTACTATCTAACACTATTCCCACGCCATTTCTTTTCCCGTCACTTCCACAGTAGAAAAACTTGTATCCTTCACCAATTTCTCTCGCTTTCGTTCCTTTCCATTTTGTTTCTTGCAAACATGCCACATTTATTCGCCTTCTTTTGAATACATCCGCTAGCTCTCTGGCTCTTCCAGTCATCGTCCCAACATTCCAACTTGCATACCTCACTCTCACTTCCCGAGCTCGCTTCTTACGTTGCCCCCGTCCGGGGTGGTGCAACAACCCTTGTCCACTTCCCGCAGGAGCCGGGTGCTGCCCCTGCGCGTCGCTTGTGGGGTACACCCTAGCTATATCGCGCATCATATCGTGTTTACTCATGTTGCTCAAGGTTTTGGCACAGTTTTACAGTCGGCCGCCACCCTGACACCAACCCTCCTTGGGAATGCGATTGTTGATGGTTTACCCGCCACCGTACGGGTGACCCAATGTGCTTTACGGTATGCATTCGGTCTTGAGCTCACTTAGTCGCCTCCTACGACACCCAAGGGACGAGATGGGGTGGCCTATTCTTTCTCCGGGACCAACACGGATGAAAGTAACTCTTGCAAATATGTAAAAAAATAACATAAACATAGAATCAATGAACAATAATAACGAATATTTTTTTAAAACATCGAATTCATGGTTACATTATAACTCTGAGCCTGCAAGTCCAATTTTCATTATATTTCTCATGTCTATGTCTCAAGTTACTTTCTTGTCTACGAAGTGACTAAGGTGAGCTTAAACCGCAAAATATTTAAAGTCCTTACGTGATGATTCTCCTAATACCTCTTTAAGATCGGTTACAAGAGGTTATAAAGAATGGTGAGACCACTCTGTCGTACAATGGACCATCAGCATGTATTTAAGTCACCAAATTTCTTTGAATGACATTCTAAATTCGAAGATTACAAAACGATACCTTGCCAATTCCATTGTCATCAAAGCCTAAAAATTCTCGAAATGTAAAAGCTTTGTAACATTCATAAGAAATTCCGTTAAGATTTATTTTTTCATATAGCGTTTGATATCATAGTAAACAAATGTAACCATAAAAAATCCTGTTTTTGAAAAAGTTTGAGCACGTCTTAAGCTTCTAAAGTAATACTTAACACGCACTTAAATCATTTTCGCAAGACATCACGATAAGTTGGTTCATCACTTGATGTAACTTGAGTTAATGGTAACAGGACTTTTTCCTCTGATGGAAAAGTTCTAGGAATATTTTCTTGACTTAGAATTTACGACATGAAGAGGATTCTGCGAAGTTCTTTAGCACAAAGGAAAATATATTTGAGCCAGTTCTGGTAATTACGGAATGAAGGGAAAAACATGTAATCGGTAAAAAGTTTTTGACAAAAGGGTGAATGACACTATCATTGGATGTTTCTACAAGTTTATTTTTCGTTATTACTCGTCTTTGTAAACATATTTATTATGTTACAAAAAATACGTTTGTGTATCTATAACTTTTTAATAACGTTAATATTTCATGTTTGTATCCAACTGTAACTTAAATAAAACATATTCAGAATGTATTTTGAGAATGGAATGATGTTAAGCATTTGCGATTAAATATTTGAGTATGAGAGTGATATGTGAATTTGGTACGAAATACATACCTATAATCATTATAATCAATACAATCTCTTTTGATATTATAAATTCTACACAAATTTACTGAACCGCATTAGTATAGCAATCAGACGGCACAGCATTGACATTGCTTGCAGAGAACTTAATGATATTTTTGTTCTTATATACGTCACAAGTATTGCATTAGCTCCTTAAACCATCTGCGAATCTGGGAAAGTTTTAGACGCAGTATAGAAACTATTCATAATAATATTGTGCAATGAACAATAACACGCAATTTCAGCTATCAGAATTTCTTAAACAAAATCTCTTCACTGAATGACTTTTCACAAAGATTACGTCATGCATGGTCCTAACTTTGGTACTTTTACGCTCGTAGCAAGCAACCAAATTCTTTACTTTACGTCTCTCCCCTTTCATTACGTCTAGATACAAATTTCAAGAGCAGATGTAACCTGTTACCGCGACCTCTCCATTCCATCTCCGTCTTAAAATTTACTGCTTCATCCAACGTGTTTGATAGACCAACTTATGATGGATGGTGTGCTATACAGCATTTTAATGGTGGCCCCGCCTGTCTAAGTTTTTAGGATTCCATCCAAATATATATTACAAAGTTGGATAACTTTTGGCAGTTGCAAAAATATAAATCGTTTTTAGATATTTAAGAGGGTTTCATATTTGGGGATAGTCTTTTTTCAAAGTTTTATCTTTATTTCTTTGTTGTTTTATGGGAACACGTGAAAAATATTTACAAAGTTCAGAGTATTCAAAAATTAAGATCTTACAACGGACGCTTAAAACCCAATAATAATAATTATTAGGGTATATAGGGTATACTATTAGGGTACGTTTCTTTAATATTTAGATCGCGACTTTTTTATGATTATTTAAATACGTCATTCATTAGCCGTTTCAATACTATTCTCACGTTTCAATAGTATGCTCCTAAATGTGTTATTATTAAACTAATAAAAATCAAAATCAAAACGCAATAAACTTTATAACATAAATAACCTAAAAAGTAATTTGTTTATTATTTGTTAATTTATAATTCAGTAAACTTATTTCAAATATAGTCAGAGTTAGTCTAAATCACAAAAGAAAATTGATAAAATATCAGAATGTTTTTATATTTCAAGCTGCTAGGTACACAGCTGCATTGTTACAAGATTCAGTTACGTTGTTACAGGTTTGAGTTGCAACGTTTTATCTGGCGCGCTGTTATTGTAGCCAGTGTTTCCGAAATTCAATGTTGTAATCAAGTGGCTGCTTGACTTTATAAGCTGGCAAAACACCTAAAATATATCTATTTTGTCGTATTTAATTCAGTACGAAATAAAACAGAATTAAATGAAATGGATGAAATTAATTTATACTGGCAACGAACTTTAAGGTGATAAAAGATGTTAACAGAAATACTAGTATTTTTTTAATAAAATCGTAGAAAGTCTTGAAAAAGAATCGCTTTAAATCCTATAACTGTCATTGCAATAACGAATCTTTTTCCCAATGGAAGTGATATTGACATTACAACTTCATCATAAACTATGTACCTATATAACTAGTAGATAACTATCCTGTTATCGCCTTTTCTTTAAACCAGCTCCCAAACATAAAATTATAGGATATCATAAAACATATAAAACTAGGCGATATAAGGCGGGTCAAGTTGGGTTGATTTTACGATGTCATACTTATATTCTACTTTATGTTGACTATGAATTTTGCTCTTTATATGCGCACAAGTTTGATGAGCGGGCTGTATTAACATGAGATATGTAGCCCATATTTTTGTATATTTATGATTATTATTGTTGCTTCATCTAGACTAGTGTCTTTTGTAGATTACCATCGTTTTAATAACACTAATAATATTCAATTAAACTAATAATAATATTAAACACTAGCTGCGGCCTGCGGTTTACCTGCGTAGCATTTTCTAAAATAAAAGTAGCTTAAGTTACTCTTTATAATATCAGCTATCTGCTAGTGAAAGTCCTTTCAAAATCGGTCTGGCTGTTTCGGAGAAATTGGCCGAAACACACGAATAGACCTACAAACAAAAACCGGCCAAGTGCGTTTCGGGCCACGCACAATGAAGGGTTCCGTAGTTGGGAAGTTGGGATGAATTTATCTCAAACACAAACTTAAAATTGTAGTTGAAAAACATGTTCTCCCATACATCGATATATGCCACGGTCAATTCTCCAATTGCAAACATAAATTGATCGACTATTATGACTAGTTAACTTGTAAAGCCCACACAAGCTGTGATAGTTTTTCTTTTAATTTCATTATATGTACTACTGCCATGATTTTTTTGACATCTCCATAAACAACCATTTAGCTGGCAGAGTTGCTGGCTGGCGAAATTACAGCTTTCTAGTACTAAGCGTTTCTGAGCTACAGCGGAGACAGACAGACAGATAGACAGACGGACATGGCGAAATTATAAGGGTTCCTTGTTTACTACGGAACCCTAAAAAGTGTGAAAATTGTTTCTATAAGTACCGTATAATTATATTTTCATATGCATTTAGTAAAAAGCTGTTATTTTGTCATTACAAACAGACACTTCAATTATATATAATTCAGTAGATATAAATAGTACACACAGTATTGTCTCTCCTTCTCCCTTTAATCCATCCAAAGGTTTTCTGTAAAAGGTCACTTTTAGCGATAAGACCACCCATTGTGTAACCCTATGTTAATTTTTTACATTTATATCTGTAGTTTTTATGTTGTATATAATAAAAAAATATTCTATCTATCTATTGATTTTGGTTTATGCACTGTAATTTGAATTTGGCTTTCAATCACATTTTATCTTAATTATTATCAATAATTACAATACAGATATATAAATATCAGTAATCCGATTAATCTCTGAACCCTGTTTTTTAATCACTTATGAACACTACCAAAAAAACGAACTTTAACTTGTGTAATGTGCTACTTTACAGGGCAGGCATCGGCCCTAGTTGTCCCCTACACTTGTGCTGACATCTCTTTCAGGCTCCCGTCACCGGACGGCGACCTACCCATTGCTCACCATCCGCAGAGTGGGTAGTCTGAGAGACTGTCTATTTAACCTTGCTTTATGAAAAACATGATAGCCCGCAAACTCGCACTAAACTTGTAATAACTAAAGAAAGGATTGTTTTTGGAAGTGCGCTCTATCTTATGATTAGAATAAAAAATGGATTAGTAAGCACTAGCGACCTGCCCTTACTTCAAACATTAAGATTTCTGTGCTATATCTAAGTTAAATATTAATATAATATACACATAAACCTTCCGGAATATACTCTCTAAATAATGGTGAAAACCGTATCAAAAATAATTGTGTAGTTTACAAAAAGTAAGCGGTCACACAGAAAAACACTGAGAGGAGCTTTGTTTCATATTATGTTTAGCGTATCTGTCACTATCATCTGTATCTGAGTAGAGATCAAATTCTTTTCATCGTTTTAGAATAATCTTAAACCCAAAACCAACTTCCTATGTACTCAAAATAGTCTTCCTCGAAAGTAATTCGCAAAAAGCAAACAGGCGCCAAATGAAACTGAACCCCTTTGGAGAAGTGATCATGATTCATCAATAACGTTGTCAACGTCTAGCGATTAGCGATACATGGCGCCACACCAATACAGGGGCTTGTTTCTAGGTAAATCTAGCTCGGAGGGTTTTGTGGAAGTGGTGGTTCGTTGGATTTAAATGTGTTACAAATGGTGATAGGAAGTGAGGGAGAAATGGTTTTGTCTGTTTAATAATATTATGGCACCTAAATAATTGATGCTATCATCATTATCATGTTGAAGATGGAATATTGGTTTGTAGTACTAATAATTTTTATTCGTTAAACTGATGTTTCGTTGATTTTACTAATTGTTCTTTGAACTTTTTTTATACAAAGTACACAGTCCCACTGACATTGTAGCCATACAAATTGTGACAGAAAACAAAAAAAGTAACTATAATTAAGCCAAAACGATCGACTAAGAACGTGAAATATGACATGGGTCGAAAGATAATAATAATGAATAAGGACTCGCAAAGGTCTTCAGTTCCGTGTGGTGCCGGACGTAAAGAATAGCACCATCCCATTTCTTCCCGTGGGTGTCGTAAAAGGCGACTAAGGGACCAGACTACTAGAGAATGGGCAGCAGCGTTCTCTATGCATTTTAACACCATTCTGCGATCGCCAACCCGCCTGCCAAGCGTGGAGATTATGGCAAACCCTCCCTATTGGGGGAGGCCTATGTCCAGCAGTGGACGTCTTTCGGCTGGAATGATGATGATGATGATGATGAAGTCTTCATCACCCTTGAGTATTAATAACATAGAAATACAATGACTTGGAAACAGGTATCAACACACCACTCAGGAAAATGATACGCACGTGGTTCCCATAGGATTCTGCAGATGTACGAGTATCAACATACATTATTAATCTGAAAATGATCCAAACCACTTACATTTTTCTCTCTTTTACCGCGATGACTTTTTGTCGTGGATTTTTTTAACGAACTTTTCATAAAACCACGTGTTATTCATGTATTTGATAGAATATTGTGGATGAGTTTTTTGGTGAAAATTGTTTTTGAAAAAGCAGTTTAGTGAACTGTAAAGTCAACTAAAATGTATGTTTAAAATAATATCGAGGCCACGTTGTATGGACAGGCTGACGGAGTCACGGACAACAGCTTGTTCACTATAATACTAGCCAAAATACAGTCATCATTAATTCTTTACTCCTGGCAATATAGTCCAATTTCATATAAGAATAACAATTTTTATTATTTTCTCACAAATTCCGAACAATTTAAGACCATCTCTAGCTGTTTAAAATCCTTACATGATAATATAATAAGAACTTTACTCGAGAAAGCAGAAAACAATACCGAATGGATCCCTTAAGAGTCTGCAGTAGCCACTTCACATTTTACAATGCTAATGCTTTCAATGCTTTCGTTCTTATACGAAATAATTATGTTAGAATGAGTTCAAACAAGATTGTTTTTAAACGAGCTTTACATAAGAAAATAACAAATTAATCCCAAACCAAACTGATACTTTAACCACTCGTTTGCATAGTAACAAGTTACGCCACATTGCCCGTATTCGGATCAAACTTCCTTAATTAGAGAACTCCGTGTGGTATCCCGCCTGCCGCCACATCTGCGACTAATAGGAGTGACCGTTTTTCTAACACTTAAACATAAGCCCCAATCTTTTAAGAAAATATTAAAGGTCTATGTTTACGTAAGTTTTATTTAGAATATTTTAATTCTATAAAAGCTTGCTTTCATTTTATTTACATTTTATTCACGTTTATAAAGCACTTTTTAGTCACAAGTCTACAGAATGAAAGCTTACAAGGCATGGCTTTTTTTTTGAGGGTGGGAAATCATCAAATAACTTCTCTCGCTCTGGGCGGAGCGGGAGGGTGTGTCAGACTCTTACTGACTAAAACGCACCCGTATTCCTTCCTGTTGCCTGTGTTGCCAGGGGACTCGGTGACCCATAAGTACCTTTCCGCGACCCCGTCAGGCATCGGCCCTAGTGGACCCCTACATTTGTGCTGACATCTCTTTTTTATGCGCGCGTGGAATACGACGCGCCGTCGACCCGGGCCTGGTCCATGCCGGACGGTGAGCTACCCATTGCTCACCGTCCGCAAGCCCGCGCCTACGGTGGCCGGAAATCCGCCCGGGATTCCCGACGCCCAGGGCGTCTCCTGCGGCGGCTAGGGGCGAGAGGGCGCCAAAAAAACGCGTCTCCCTCAACCGTCCCGCCTCCTCCTTCGCGAGCATTACTGCTTCGCAGAAGGAGGTGATGGCTGCCCATGCCCTCTCGCTCCGTACCATGGCCTGAACTAGGGCCGGATGCGAGAGGTCTCTGCCGCCGATCACCTCCACGAGGACACGGCGGTGCTCTGCCCAAGCCGGGCAGACCTCCACCGTATGCTCCACCGTGTCCTCCGGGCGATCCACGCAGTGGTGACACCCGGACGTTTCCTCCCGCCTTATCCGACACAGGAACCTCCCGAAACTGCCGTGTCCGACAAGGCATGGCTGAGTGGTGTAATATAAATGGCAATATCTTGATGGCATCACTGAATCAGCCGCACTAATATAGACTCAGGGATACTACACACTTGTTCGGGTGAATTGGAATAGTAGGGCGGCTGCGTCGAATCATGCCGTATCATGTCGACCGAGGACCGAGGGAGTAGCCACCTAATCTAAACTTGAGAAAAGCCTGGTATAATCATAGGGTTAGTTGACTAACAAAACCTCATTCCACTAGCCCTAAGAGACTGTATGTCAGCAACATTTTTAGGAAGCAGCATGCAACTGAAACTGCGGCTGTTGCTCTAGCTTCACCAATTAACGAACTTACTAAGAATAGTTTGTGGGGCATTAACAACCGGGCGAAACTGAGAAAATGGCGTTTATTTTGATGCGTTTTATTTGCCTATTATTAGGTCAAATTTTATAATTTTCTGGCAACAAAAGGACTTTATGTGGTCAAAAGATCACTCAGACAATAAGGTTGACAGCGTGAGTGGTTGCCTAGAGTAGGTACTTTGGATATTCTTAGGTTATAAAGTCTTGTTTAGGTTTTTACAAAAATATTTTTTTTGTGAATTTGAGTGTGCTGGTTTTTAGGGCTCCGTACCTCTGAAGGAAAAGATGGAACCGTTATAGGATCACTCGTGTGTCTGTCTGTCTGTTTGTCCTTCTGTCGCAGCCGATTTGCTCCAAATCTACTGGACCCATTTAGTTTAAATTTAGTACACATAATAATATGATTTCTGTGACCCAAACACGGACGGGTAACGTAAATAAATGAATTTTAAACATAAGGGTCACTTTTAGGGGAAACATTGTTTTTTCTTTTTAAGTTTTGCATACTTTACTGTGTGATATATAAAATGAAATGGCTTGTTGTTAGGGGACTGAAATATTTTTTTGACATTTCAGCATTGCTCCCAAAAATAGCTCTAGACTACCGAGCTCTTATAAAACCACTAAACACAACCTTTTAAAACTTCCACAACCTTTCTGTCTACGTGAACTTCAACCGAAAACACTTTACTGAATGAAACACAGGTTCTAAGCAAAACATACATTTTACCTCCAAACAGAGACATTAGGTACTCACTTCAGTAAAAAGTTTGTTTTAAACGTTTTCGTTTTCAAACAGTTCAGTATTTTGAGGTTTTGGTTGTGTTTATATTTGTATTGGTTTTTAAACTATTACCGAGTTTTTTTTATTGAACTTTTGGGTGTAATTTAAGCACCTACTTCTAAAGATTTATGATTAGAAACTGATGACTTTGAATGGCGAAGATGACAGAAGTTGCGCGCTCAACGCACCTTCAGCGCCACGAACTTTAGAACTGCTGTCTCTAGACGCTGTCGGAGATTGCCACGGCGTGGTGATTCTGTGCTCTGTGCTATTTTCCTATTCAATTTAATAGTCTATCAATATTTAGTTTCCTTTTAGTTTCCAAACGCCAGAACTCACAAAAATTTTGGCCTATTTAGCTCACACGTGCCTTTAACTTATCAGGCACTCCGCCGATGCATCTGAGAAGTTTCAAACTCATTATCCTAGTTTAGTCCAGTGATGTAAAGATTGTTAGTCCACTAATTAAGTCACTTGAGAATAATATTGTGTTCGGACAAGAAGTGTTATAGCTTAATTTTGGCGTCAGTATAATATTATGAGAGAGCAATGGTGGCCCAGTGGTAACCGCCGAGACTAATGTGTTGTAGGACGTGGGTTCGAACCCAGACACACATATTACTTTGTTTAATGTATTTCATCACTTTTTTTATTTTTTTTTTGCCTGTGTTGCCAGTGGCCTCGGTGACCCTTTAGTACCTTCCCGCGACCCCGGCAGGCATCAGCCCTAGTGGATCCCTACATTTGTGCTGATGACATCTCTTTGAGGCGCGCGTGGAATACAACGCGCCGTCGCCCCGGGCCTGCTCCTTACCGGACGGTGAGCTACCCATTGCTCACCATCCGCAAGACCGCGCCTACGGTGGCCGGAAATCCGCCCGGGATTTCCAACGCCCAGGGCGTCTCCTGCGGCGGCTGGGGGCGAGAGGGCGCGAAACATGCCTTTCCCTCAACCGTTCCGCCTCCTCCTTCGCAAGCATTACTGCTTCGCCGAAGGAGGTGACGGCTGCCTATGCCCTCTCGCTCCGTACCATGGCCTGAACCAGGGCCGGACGCGAGAGATCTCTGCCACCGATCGCCTCCACGAGGACACGACGGTCCTCTGCCCAAGCCGGGCAGATCTCCACCGTAAGCTCCACCGTGTCCTCCGGGTGATCCACACAGTGGTGACACCCGGGCGTTTCCTCCCGCCTTATCCGGCACAGGAACCTCCCGAAGCTGCCGTGTCCGGTGAGGACCTGCGACAGGCGGAAAGTGAGATGAAATGAAATGATGAAATGATGATGATGATGATTTTATTTTCTGTAAGTAGGTTTATACAAACACTTTTACACGTCAATCATACTTAGAAAAAAACTAGATGAGCTCGGCGTTTCCTATCTGACTACTCTGAGAAGAAAGGCCGAAACAAACTCAGAGATCACAGTCTCTTTTAAAGTCCAGACATAATCTTGGTCAGATCATGTGAAGGCCATGTAGATTGGAGTCTGAAATGGTCTTTTGAGGAAAAAACCACACTGATTGAGTGGACCTATCCAGTCAGTGCACGCATTTGTCAGTAATCGTGCAGCTCAACTCAGAACTTAAGGAGCTCAACGATTCGACGAACAATACCAAAGAAAGGACATTTGAGTAGGCCGCATAAATGACTCAAACTGCCAGACTAAGATGAAAACTAAATGAGAGAAATAATAAAAACAATAATCCACATAGTCTTCACATTCACAATAATTTAAAAAAAGAATATAATACTTCAAAAAGTAAATATTAATGTCATAGTGTATAAGTATAACAAAATCATCAATGTCACACTTAGTATAAAAATAAAATTAGTTTGTTGCCTGGGGGTACATTGGAGTAGCTTAATTAATCCCAAGCCTTTTTGTCGTCCAAGTAATCTTTAACTTTATAGAAACCTTTTTGACAGAGTTTCTGTTTAATAAATGATTTAAATTTATTGAGGCTCAGTTCTTTGACATGGCTTGGGAGTTTGTTGTAAAAACGTATACTTTGGCACTTAAATGAATTACTAATTTTTTGGAGCCTAGTCTTGGGCACAATAAGTAAGTCTTTGTTTCTAGTATTTATGCTATGAATGTCGCTGTGCCTAGAATATAGGTTAATATTCTTTTTGACATAAATCAGGTTCTCATATACATATTGAGATGCGACTGTCATTATGTTTATATCCTTAAATGTATCCCTCAGTGAATGCCTACAACTTAGGTTATAAATTGCTCGAATGGCTCGTTTCTGCAGCACAAATATAGCCTGAATGTCGGCTGCATTTCCCCACAGCAAAATGCCGTACGACATTACAATATGGAAATAACTAAAATATACTAATCGAGCTGTTTCTACATCAGTCAAATGACGGATTTTATACACCGCGTAGGCTGCAGAGCTTAGCCGCTTCGACAATTTGGTTATATGTGGGCCCCACTGTAGCTTTGAGTCCAAAGTAATACCTAAGAACACAGTGGTGTCCACAAGATCCAACTGCGCCCCATTTACTAGTACATTGGTTTTTACCTGCTTAACGTTAGGTGTCAGAAATCTAATACATTTGGTCTTTTTCTCGTTTAAAAGTAAATTATTAACACTAAACCAATGTACTATTTTAGAGAGAGCATTATTTACATCGTCAGTAACTGTCTGTTGTCGTTTAAGCTTAAATAAAAGTGATGTGTCATCTGCAAATAACACTATTTCATGACTGTTCTTTATAAGGCAAGGTAGGTCATTAATATATACGAGAAATAAAAAAGGGCCAAGAATTGAGCCCTGCGGAACTCCCATAGTGACAATAGAACCCGGCGATCGCTTACCGTTAACGTCCACTCTTTGGATCCTATTATCCAAATAAGAAATAAGAAGATCCAAGGCAGTGTTTCTAACACCATAGTGATGCAATTTCCTGACCAATGTATCATGAGAAACACAATCGAAAGCCTTAGATAAGTCACAAAAAATACCTAGGGCATCATGTGACTTCTCCCAAGCCTCAAAATTATGTGCAAGAAGTTCCACACCAGCGTCGGTAGTCGATCGACCCTTTGTGAAACCGAATTGTTTACTGTTTAATAATTTATGTTTATTAAAATGTCTTTGCAATTGATTTAGCATCAATTTTTCAAATATTTTACTAAAGGTGGGAAGCACAGAAATCGGTCTAAAGTTTGTGGGGTCTGATGTGCTGCCCGATTTAAACAAAGGTATTATTTTACTACTCTTCATTAAGTCAGGGATTACACCACAGTCAATACATTTATTAAAAATAATTGCCAATTCAGGCGCTACAGTGTTAATTATGCATTTTGCAACCTCCACAGAATTTCCCCATAGATCAGCTGTTTTTTTAACATTGAGTGTATTGAAAGTTTTAATAATATCCCGAGCACTAACATAGTCGAAATTAAATTCATGGTTACAAATATCAACATTTTCATTCAATATGGACTCAGCAACAGTGGGTGATGAATTTAATGATTTAGTGGTTGAGACTGGGATATCTGCAAAGAAATTTTCAAAAACTGTGGCAACCTCTAAATCCGTGTTTATAACTGTATTGTTAATATTAAGGCTCTATTCACAATTACGCTTCCTATCCCTTCCAGTCTCATTGTTTATAATTTCCCAAGTCGTTTTTATTTTATTTTGACTCCTTTTAATTTTTAAACTTAAATATCGACTCTTAGCTTCACTACAAACTTGTTTAAATAATTTGGAATAGTTCTTAACATATTGATAAAATTCTTTACTTTTATTATAATTTCTTTCCTCATAAAGTTCAAAAAGTTTGATTCTACTATTAAATATCCCTTTAGTTGCCCATTCACTGAAGGTTGCAGAACCATTAACTGAAATCTGCTTGGGTATAAATGTTGAGTTAAATTCTTTACAATACATGGAAAAAAAGGAATTGTATAGTTCATTAGGATCATGACTATAAGGCAAGTAGGCTAACTGACTTTTAAGTTTGTTTTTAAAGCTTTCCAAGCGACCGGCAGTTTTTGGCACTACAGTGATATCTCTCTTAGCCACTTTTCTATCTTGCATAAACAGGACGCCGTGGCGCCTCTCTAGCCACTCCTCAAAGAGGGGCCTTGCGCCTCTCTAGCCTGGACTTATCGCCTCAATCGTGGCGTGCCCAGCACTGGGTTGCGACAACCGTACTCTCCATGTTGCCATGAGATCCCGCTGGAGCTCCGTCCGCTGTGCCGCGATTTTTCGCGGCAGCGGACTTACGCCCCAGCGTTTCGCCTCCTCCCGCCACTCCCATACGTGCGCGAGGACTTTTGCCTCCAGATCCCATGGCGGCAATCCGGCAAGGAGGCTCGCTGCCTCACAGGAGACCGTGCGGTATCCCCGGACCATCCGGAATGTATTTCATCACTAAGTTTTACTCTCAAAACGGCGAAGGAAAACATCGAACACATTTGACATCCACGAACCCGCCTTGGGCTCGCGTAGTGGACTAAGGCCCACTCCCTCTCACGGAGAGGAAGCCTCTGTTCCCGCAGTGGGAACGTTCATCATCATCATCATTTCAGCCGAAAGACGTCCACTGCTGGACATAGGCCTCCGCCGAGCACCGCCACTTCGACCGGTTTTGTGCTTCCCGCATCCAGCGGATTCCTGCGGCCTTCACAAGTTCATCGGTCCACCTTGTAGGAGGCTTGTGGGAACGTTAAAAGCTGATAATGCACTAATTAAATAAGTTTTGAACCACTATGTGGCCGCCTTGTAAATATGGCTTTGTATACAATCTGGACTGGTCGGGCTAACTAATCGGATGCAATAAACAATTATAGCGAAACTTTTTGATTGTATAGCAGACAAGCAAATAAATAAATCAACGGGCTACTAGCTTGTAAACACTTTAAAGCAACGCTGTGAGTGTGACGAATAGTCAAGTTTCTGACATCACTCTTCTAAGGCCCATCGTCCACGACGTTACTCAGAAGTAACGTGTTATAAACTCAAATCACCAGTGAGTAGCGTGACTTACTAACTTGACTTACTGACTTATTAACTCGTTTGTGATTGGTTGCGTCACTGAGTAGACGGATAGAGCGTAAGCTTCATACAACCGCGCTATGATAGGTACACTACAAGGCGCGTGTGTGCGGGCAACTGGCGGCTTCGTCGCGTACGGAGAGGAACCGGTTCATATCGGCTCAGCCAGTTGCCTCGCTCAACGAAACCGCCAGTTCTCCGCAGACACGCGCCTTGCTTGTAATATCACAGTGCGATTGTATGAAGCTTACCCTCTGTCCGTTTTTACTCTGTGGTTGCATCGTGATCTGACTGCCATCGTCAATGAAATACTAGTGCTGTGATATTCTGGGTAATCATTGATGATTTGAATTTGTAACACTTTACTTTCGATTTACGACGTGGGCGGTGGGCCTTAGAAGAGTGTGCGTTAAGATTAAAAATTGAAATGCACAAAATAAAAGATAAATATTATGGACCTGTAAATGTATCACTTTTCTTGACAGTACACAGCAATTAAAATCTACGTCTACTATCAAAGTTACTGATGACTAGAACTTTTAAACTCATTATTTAAGTTTAGTCCAACAGTAACACGACTAATTAGGAAACTTAGGATTTTAAAGTTAGACTAAGAAGGTAAGTCTGAAAAGTTAAGGCGTAAAATTTAAGTTTACAAATTACAGTAATTTATTAAATTGCTTGACAGATATGCAAATTGCATGACGGGTTAGTTTCGCAGTTTCACAGTTTCGCATGTAATAGGTGAATAACTTTTAAATTTAAGATCTGTCATTCAAAACAAGTATTTTTAGTGTAGTCATTTTTCGCTTTTTTGCTCGCTAAGCCATGTTTGTTTATCAGAAATAAAGGGCTTGAGGAGACGATTCAAAACTATAATACACGAAAAGGATGAAATAAAAAATAACAAGCTAAGTTCGTGTCGGACCACGCACAATGAAAGATTCCGTAGTTGGGATGAATTTATCACAAGAACAAACTTAACATTGTACTAGAAAAACATTTACACATTGTACGTTCCCTCATACATTCCCACTGTAAATGTAAGTCTTTACAATATTGAGAGATTTACCATGTTATTTTAAGACCATCAACACAGGCAACAGGAAGGAATACGGGTGGGTTTTAGTCAGTAAGAGTCTGACACACCCTCCCGCTCCGCCCAGAGCGGGAGAAGTTATTTGATGATTTCCCACCCTCAAAAAAAAAAGAAATAGTTTGGGAAATTATCTGTTAATTTTTCCCGCTTTAGGTGGAGCGGGAGGGTTTGTCAGACTCTTACTGTCTAAAACCCACCCGTGTTCCTTCCGTTGCCTGTGTTGGCCTCGGTATCCCTTTAGGACTTTCCCGGCATCGGCCCTAGCGGACACCTACACTTGTGCTGACATCTCTTTGAAGCGCGCGTGGAACACAACGTGCCGTCGACCCGGCCCTGGTCCTTATCGGATGGCGAGCTACCCATTGCTCACCATCCGCAAGCCCACGCAAGACACATGAGTGATCCTAAAAGGGATCCGTATATTCTTTTTGGGGTACGGAACCCTAAAAATAAGAATTAAAAACCCGACTGCAACTAACAAGTTCCAAAACAAATAACTTTCATGCAGTCTTTTTTTTATGGATGGGAATTCGTCAAATAACTCTTCCCGCTCTGGGCGGAGCGGGAGGGTGTGTCAGACTCTTACTAACTAAAACCCACCCGTATTCCTTCCTGTTGCCTGTGCTGCCAGGGGCCTCGGTGACCCATTAGTACCTTCCCGCGACCCCGGCAGGCAACGGCCCTGCGCGCGTGGAATACAACGCGCCGTCGACCCAGCCCTGGTCCTTATCGGATGGCGAGCTACCCATTGCTCACCATCCGCAAGCCCACGCAAGACACATGAGTGATCCTATAAGGGTTCCATATTTTCTTTTTGAGGTACGGAACCCTAAAAATAAGAATTAAAAAACCCGACTGCAACTAACAAGTTCCAAAACAAATAACTTTTCATGCAGTCTGATGCAGTTTTGTTTTTTTTTTTACATTATTGTCGACACATAATGAGTTACTTAGAACTTACGTTAAAGTAAACAAAAAAAACAGGGTTTCATTATTTGTGTTATGATAGCTCTAAAATAATTGTGAAGCGTAAGTCATATATATCTGGGTATTATAATAAAATGAACATAAAAATAGTGAGAAAGTTCAAATCTCACATTTTTTATCTGAGAAAAGTAATTTGGCAGCAGATAATTATGTTTTAAAGTTAGTAGTTCCCCGAACTGACTCTTACTGATGAAATTCTGCTAATAACAAACTTATGAAAGTCTCAGTACTTTCTATTGTCTCAGTAATTTCTATATTATTTTTATAAAAACTTAGGATTTTATTGGTGAGATTATACCTACACGATCACTAGAATGCTGGTCTGAAAGGTTTCATCAGTGGAAACTTCTCAGCTTTTACACCTCTCCCAGTGTGAAAGCTACGGCATTATTTCATAGTCAACTAATCTCATAAAAGACTAACAGATGCATCTAAAAGTTCCACAAACTCATTAGCCTAGTTCGGCTCACCTTCTGGCGTCAGTTAGGTAACTAATTAAGGTAGCGTGAGATCAGCGCGAAACATAAGTTGCTACGAGGTTGCTTTGTGGTTTTAAGTTGTTTCATGTATGAGTTTTGTGTCTTTTTATGATTTTTTTGGGAGGGTTGGGTAATTTTGTAGGGTTAAAGTTATGTTTGATTTTTTGTTCTCACTTGCGTCTTTGACTGTCTGTCTGATTGAGCAAAGAGGAATAGAGATGCAGCTAAGAAATTTAAAATAATATTCGTTACAGTGGGCAGGGCACTCCGCTACACTATTTTGCACTACTACGTCGAATAAACCCGGACTTAACATTATGAAAAGCAGTGCATAAGCGTGGTGATTAATGATCGTTCTTTATATGCTTGAGAAGAAACCTATGTCCCGCAGTGACATTGACAGCGGCTAGTCTGGCATTTCTATTACCGTGTAGTGTAAATTATTTCTTTAGCATTTCAAAGTCAAATAAATCAACTCAGCCTATAATAGTCCACTGCTGGACATAGGCTTCAGGCTTGCAGGGTCTCCAAGGCTGCGCCACAACACCCTGTTCTCCGCCTTCCACATCCAGTTTGTCCCAGCCACCTTTTTAAGGTCGTCAGTCCATCTAGCTGCGGGGCGTCCCACACTACGCTTTCCGATACGCGGTCTCCACTTCAGGACTCGTTTGCTCCAGCGGCCATCGGGCCTTCGACAAACATGGCCAGCCCACTGCCACTTCAGCTTGCTGATTCTACAGGTTATGACAGTATTTCAAAGTATACAGCTTTTATTAAACACTCTTTGTTACACACAGCACGGTTCAATATTGTAATAAAAATAATCTTTGAATTAACATATTCGTAGCCGCGTAGGCCGTGGTAGCTCGCAACAGTCATCTACGAAGTCTACGCCGCTACGAGGAGTCTACGACATGAGTTTGTCAGATTATGTAGCATCTTAGAAAATTAATCGTCGATTTAATTCTTATTCTAAACTATCGCAGTGTTCCAAGATGAACAATCAATTCCGGACGAAACCTGTGATCTGAGTCAGTCTAAATAAATACAAAAACTTATCTTACTTTCACCTAAAATTAAATAATAACAGAATTATAAATTGTATTTTGAAATATTTCCTTGATTTTGTATATGCTATTTCGATGTATTAGTTGTTCTTTACCAAAGGTTTTTACTGTGGATTGAAAGACTACTATTACGAACAACGTTTCTAGACGAAAAGTAGATATATCAAAACCTAAGTTATGTGGTGGTTTTTGATTAACCAAAACAAATGTTTATTAATTAAGAATTACAATAGATGATTAAGGTATAATTAAAATTATACTATAATGTTTATTACGATTTTATATTTCCATTTTCAAATAACAAGTAGTTTAAAACGATTTCCAGAACTTGTAAGTTGATGTTAATAACTTATTAGTTTACTTTTCAATTACAAATAAGTACATACTAAATTGCTAAATTATCTTATTAAGTTTTAAAAAGGTTCCGCTACTTTCGATTTGTTAATTATTACATAAATTAGAAATGATTAAACAGTAATTGGTGACCATCTGCGATTGGTCTAAAATGGCGGCAAGGTGGGTGGTACTTGAGTAAGATGGGGAGACTATACGAGATATGTGTATCCGCGAGTGAGAGGACTTTTTGATACAAATGTTGTGAAAGATGGACTACCTTTAATGTTCCGTAAGTTAATTGATCCTATATCTTGATTATTGCTCATAACTATGTTTTTATGTATCTGTTAATATGTCATAAGTGTTAAATCGAATTAAGGAATATGTTCTGTTTCTTTCCGTTGATAAATTTCTATAGCTTTTAGAAATGGTCGAAGAGATTAATGTGATAAAGATAATGTATACTAATTTAAAAATGTTTTGATAAAATACTTTAACCAAGCTGCCATGGAGTTTCTTGTCCTACTTCTCCATGAAGACCTATTATCTGACAGTTTTCTCTTTAACGTATTATCTGACAAGCCTAATTTAAATAAATACCTAGTCTTGTCTCTCTGTGCTTTTCTTCATGAAATCCTTTCCCGACACACCATATTCATAGGTACTTTCATACACAGTACATAACTTAGTAACCATTCTGACACTCAAAACTTGCTAATTTAGTGGATATCATTACCTATACATATAGTATTCCATCCACTTATCTGACAAGTTCATGAACATTATTACAAGGTAAAATGGAATTTTCTGAATATTTGGTGCGTGTAGCAAAATAAATAGGTAGGTTTTTCGACTTGATTGATCGTCGTTTCGAAAATCTTGTTGAATAATGAGGAATAAAATGCCTAATAATCATTTAAGTGTAGGTTTCAGGCTACATTTATTTGAACATTTTATTTTTCATTTCACTTCTTTGATTTTTTTATATCGTTTTGGTAATGTATTGATACAATCACGTGGTCTTAGGTAATAGTCGTGACGTGAGTGCGCTTGCACTAACTGAACGTGAAGCGTGTCTATGTCTGTGTGCGTGCGTTTTTGCTCGTGGCATGGAGTTGGCATGGAGTTTTACCTCTTTATTTTGAGGTAGAACCTAAGTATACAAGTAAGTATTAATTGCATTAGTTGCAAACCCACTGTTTATTGCGCATGCTTTTATAATAGCTTAAGTTATAAACGAGCTTTGGAAGTTAGTGCTTAAGTTTTCTTGAGATACTCAAGTTTCTTTTTTATGATTTAGTAAACTCATTTCCTGCTGTGGTCTTTTATTGTAAAGGAGACGTGAAGAGGATGTTTAGGAGTGTTTGTCTGTCTGCTAATAACAGGATAAGTACTGTGATCATGGAGACATCCGTTAAGTGTGGTGATTAATGGAAATTATACATTCAGATATTATGAAAGTTTCAAGCGTTTAGTTTTCATTTGACGTGAGCTTTTACACACCAGTAATATACCAAATGTAATTACTGTATCTATGTAGTTAACATACGACGATGACAAGAGATAATAAAGGTAGCAGCATCCAATCGAACAGAAAAAAGATCAGCCTTAATAATAATGTTTGAGAAACTGCATCATGGATAAAGAAAATGGTAATTTAAAAAAATGTGTGTGACCTGCGACATATGACATATTTTCATTTAACACGAAGCAACTTTTTAAACTTCCGCACCCCAAAAAGAAGAACTTTGAATCAGCATGCAAAATGAATTCCAACAAAATATTTCTTTTTGCCCACTTTCAGAGTAATGACGCATTAAGAATTTTCTTACTTCATACATACAGTTTTTTATATATTCAAAGAAGATTTTCGAAGGTTTCGACTTGTAATCATAACGACGAACAAACTCCTGATTATTGGGGCGTGATCTGATGACAAATGAAGTACAAATTTGAATGTTGAGTCAAAAGTAAGGAAGACGGAATAGCTCATACCGGGATACAAGTATGTATTAGCAAATTATATCAGTCTGCAAGGAGATTACAAGATTTAGGCCTTTAACAGACCATACTTTATTTCACGACATTATTTTTGCACGTGAAAATGGACTACATAAAATCGTACCAACCACATATAAATTGTGATAAGTACTTGTTTTCAACAAAACTTGTAAAATCTGTTCATAATATAAACAATGTATCAAACATGTAGGTATTTACATTGTTTCAGACATAATTAATTGTTAACTATTATTTTACTCACATTTTTGACATTTGTGAATGCTTCCTACAAGTTTTGTTTACAACTAGTCAACATGTTTTAGGTACCTACAATATGTTTAATATTTTGGTGTGAACATGAGTTATAAAGCATCGCATACGGCGATTAAAAAGAACAACGCGTAAAATAAATAGTTTGAGAGTCACGAAAAGAATGTAAAGTACGCACTTCTTTCTCAATTACCGATACCTTTCTGACATATAAATTGTGATTGCTTTGTTGTTTTCATCAAAACTTGTAAAATAGGTCATAAATCAACAATATAATGTATCAAACATGTATTTAGATTGTTTCAGACATGATTAAATGTTAACTGTTATTTTGCTCACATTTTTGACATTTGTAATTGCTTTCTACAAGTTTTGTTTACAACTAGTTAACTGGTTTTAGGTGTACTCGATGAACGAAACAATAGATAGGTATCTTCAACATGTTTAGTACTTTGGTGTAAACATGGGGTATTAAGCATCGCATACGAGTAAAAAGAACAACGCGTAAAATAAATAGTTTCGGAGTCGCGAAAAGAATTTCAAGTAAGCACTTCTTTCTCAATCACGCAAAATATATGTGTAATTGATAATAAAGAATTATTTAAGACTGCAAACGATGTTAATCCTAGGAACAGACGAAATCCTGTTAAACTAGTGTTGCATAATTTACCTAGACTAGCTAAATACAATAATAACTGCCTAGCAATGTGTGTGCGCATTTGTAACAAAAAAAAAAATAGGAATCTACAACCTTTCGATGGTTTTTCTAGGATGTTGATGTTGGCGGAGAAATTAATATTGAAGGAAAAAAAGGTCGAAATATAATTGCTTTGAAACTCAAAATTATCATTGGTAATGAAATAAGAGACGAACAGTGACCAGTGTTCTGAAGAGACTTCAGATAGAGATACAAGATAGTGTTGCAGGTACAATAAAGTTATAAATAATTGAATGAACTCCAAATAACTACTAGGTACTTACGCGTAGGAAACTAATGCGCTGAACTCAAATAAATCTGCATAAGGATGTTTATAATGATGAAGCTAGCCGAAAAAAACACAATAGCTGAATAAAATACTAATCTCTTGTCTAAAGTCTTGCATTAACCGGGGGTTGTCCTTGGGTGCACCTTCATAGAGCAAACAGGGATAATCGTCGGTTGGTGCCTCATTCCATTACAATTGTCCAAGGGGCCTCTACGAGTTGGCTTCGGTCCCCCGTACGCCTTCCAAAGGTCCGGGACCCCATGGTTCCGAGATATGTAAGGACATAAAAATATCCTAAAACAGAAAAAGCACTCAAAAACAATTTCCCAATATTCCTCCAAACACTCAAACAGAAGAGACGGAAGTTAAATTCACAACCTTTAAATCAAAGCACAGACATTTATCCGAAAACAAAAGAAAAATTCAAAAGAAAAAGCAAGCGGCCAGTTTTTCTCAGCATATTACCGAAACAAAAATAAAAGGTGGGTTAAGGTGAGTTCACACCAAGAGCATTCGCGTGTAATGTAACGGTGCTTCTACACAGTGCTATACTTACACGATGTGTAAGTTACTGGAATAGCACAATTTGACGCCGTCGTTTAATACGATGCATGTAACCCGTATTATATACCGATGTGCATGGTCTTGCGCATGTTACATGCATCGTGTACAAGTACCATTTAATTTTGTAACGTCCGCAGCACCTTATGTGATGCTTTGAACGGATATAAAAAACAATTGTTCCTAGGTCAGTTCGTTGAGCTGGCACCATAGATAAAAGAAAAAAGGGTGAACTGTTTTTATATTTCTATGGCTGGCACTATTTGTAAAGTAACACAACATCGAACTTTGCATTCTAACCGGCGTACAGACGCGTGTTTTTGTAATGTTGTGTAATGTAACGCCAATTCTGCGTTTGGACGGCGCTACGAGGATTACATGTACCGCTTGTTTCGACGTTCGAAGTGATCCATCGGGTGTCACACAACACATTTATTTTCACGGTTTTTCGCTTTGGGCTCGTATGCCGCACACCACACTTTTTGTCTTACTTAACACGATACAATATATTACACATCACACGCGTCTGGACACGGCTTACTAACATTACTAGCGAATGCCCCCGGTTAATACTCACCTTATGGATAAAGAAAAGTAAAAAAGGAAGTTAATTTATTGACTACCGAAGTATTGTTTATTCCCAAAAGTGTTTGTATAAAACAAACGGATATTGACTGAAATAAATATCTTTCTAACGTCCTATAAATTCGGAAGTGTTTCTTGTTTCTCTTATTACGGCATTTAACCATTTTCTTTGGAATGTTTTTAACAGTAATAAATCTAGGGTCTTATGTCGTGTTTGTTAAATAAGAACCATAAAGAAATTCTGTAAAGTTGACTTTGAAACACCGAACGTAACTCGAGTGATCGCACACTTTGAAAGCAAATTCACTTGTTTTTAGAATAAATCTAAGACATTTTTTTTTTTTTTTTTTTTTGAGTATTTCATAGGCGTTATTTCTTTACTTCGTTGATCTTTCAGGTCTATTTCTAGCAATGTATAATTATGTAAGTACTGATATGCTAGGAAAAGCAACTATGCAACTGTCTCATTCACAGATGACACAGATAATTAAATTATTCATGATTGTTCAAGTACAAGAAAGAGATTCTGCATAGCTCCATCTCCTCGCAACAGAAAAATGATGGCTCTAACCCATACTGACCTTAGTCGATAAGTATCACTTTTTCAGTTACTTCTTCCCTGTTTCCGATGATCTTGAAATCTGGTACCTAAAGCAAAATCTCCTTCTGTATCTAAATTTCTATCAGTAAGTTACTCTATATTCCTTGTTCAAGTTAAGGAGTTCGATAAAATCTAAAAGTTTTGTTCACAAAAAGTAATAAAGCTGCCCAGAGGGGAAAGTAAAATTATCGGTGAAACGTTAACTTTAAATCTTAGTAGAACATTTAAATCGGATTTTATTGATCTAATCGCCGCTGTGGGATTGTATTGTGTAACTTTTTATCAGAGATAAGTATGCGGTTTAATAAAGATCATGAAATTAAGTATTTTTTTTTTAATTTCGTGGGTTTCAATGAAGGAACGAACCTTAAGTAGAGTAAAGTAGAGTTTGACAAGATCTCGATTTCAAATTCTCAGTTCAGAAACCAAGTGGTATTTACTTAAACCTTCATTCAACTCGTTTTCATAAACGTAACCTACTATAAAAACCAAAGCTATCTCCTAACCTATTACAAACGAGAGGTTGATGCAAAAACCAGAAATAAATTTCGGAGCAAGACGATAAACCGATTCGAGGGGCTCGCTTAAAATTCAACCTCCAACGTTACTCTGGTTGAATTTGTGCCGCTACCAACTATTCACGATTGGATTTCGTGTCAGAATGTTTTTATTGCTAACATTACGATAATTGAGGGGCTAAACTAAAGACTAAAGGACTAAAGAGAACAATGGCATGCAAAATTCTTTCCTCGTTAAGACCCACCGTACTTCGAGTTGTACCTACATGCAACATGCTCCATTTCAAATCAAGGCTTTAGGCAGGCAGAAACTCAGAAATGTGACGACTGGGACTAACCTTACTTTATTATTATGAGACAATTAATACACTTTAATGACTGAGTTTTAACAGATTCTGCCTAGACTTCCCAACTATGTTGAGGTTGGCTTCTAGACTAACTCGATGCAGCTTCATACCACTATCTGACTTTCCCAACCTTTAGTTAGGTGAGGTGTCGTATTAGTAGCAGGTATACTGAGTAACACGACACCCCTTGGACAGACTTGTTGTCAGACTGTCGACCGACTTGTGACAACTTTTTCTACATAACATAACATAACATAACATAACATCACATCACATAGCATCACGCTTGTATTTCCCGAAGGGTTACCCACATTTCGCCAGTTATGTTTAAGTCCTATGTAATAACGGGCGAGCCTATTGCCATCATCCGGGCACAAATCCAGACTCCGGGCTGCTACGGAGTAATTCCAGATGGAAAAATCCAATAACACATTGCCCGACTCGGGAATCGAACCCAGGAGCTCATGCTCAGAAGTAAGCTTGCTACCACAAGAACAACAGCAGTCTTAAGACTGCCTATCCGACCTCCACAACCCAGTTACCGGGTAACACGAAACCCCTTGGTAGACTTTTTTTTTGAGGGTGGGAAATCATCAAATAACTTCTCCCGCTCTGTATGGAGCGGGAGGGTGTGTCAGACTCTTACTGACTAAATCCCACCCGTATTCCTTCCTGTTGCCTGTGTTGCGGGGGCCTCGGTGACCCATAAGTACCTTCCTGCGATCCCGGCAGGCATGGGCCCTAGTGGACCCCTACCTATGTGCTGATGACATCTCTTTGAGGCGCGCGTGGAATACAACGCGCCATCGACCCGGGCCTGGTCCTTACCGGATGGTGAGCTACCCATTGCTCACCGTCCGCAAGCCCGCGCCTACGGTGGCCGGAAATCCACCCGGGATTCCCGAAGCCCTGGGCGTCTCCTGCGGCGGCTAGGGGCGAGAGGGCGCGAAACTTGACTTTCCCTCAACCATCTCGCCTCCTCCTTCGCGAGCATTACTGCTTCGCAGAAGGAGGTGACGGCTGCCCATGCGCTCTCGCTCCGTACCATGGCCTGAACCAGGGCCGGACGCGAGAGGTCTCTGCCACCGATCGCCTCCACGAGGACACGGCGGTGCTCTGCCCAAGCCGGGCAGACCTCCACCGTATGCTCCACCGTGTCCTCATCCCTTGGTAGACTGCTTGTCAGATTTTCGGGCTTCTTACTACCCCTAATGACTGTCAAAGATCTGCGACTGACGGTCGGGAGCGATGACGGGTTAACATGCTTTCCGAGACACGACAGGGTCTCAGTATGAAACGAATGACACACATTCTCAGAGTTTCGGGCTTCTGACTTTCCGTAACGACTGTGAGATATTTATGAATGACAGCTGTCACCGACGAATTAATACGAAGGCACAGAGGGATCTTGGTATGTAATCAATGGACATTTGCAGACTGACCGCGGCAACCTTAGTTTAACCTTACAAGGTTTAACGGACTATCTTAAACGTTGCTCATAGGGGCTCTTAACGCAGCAATATGTATGTTTATGTCATGTAATGTAATGTGATGCTTCTATGTGATGTTTAAATCAATGACCTTTTCAATAAAAGATTTTACGAATAGTCGTGACAGGATCTCATAGGAAACGTGATTCTATTCAGAATGACGACATAAAAAAGGATTACGAGGTCCCTATTGAACAACCAAATTTTATTTCCTTTGTGTTCGAACCGTTATGTCAAAGGGGAACGGAAAATCTAGGATAATTTCTCATTTAAACCAGTCTTTTAAAGTTTAATACTCGAGTTTAAGTTTAATGATAGAGGCAAAGGATAGAAGATAGAACCAACTTGCGGAAATACTCCAAACTGGCAAATTTAAAAAAAATATATAAGGTTTGAGCTAGGTGAACATTGTCAATGCCTATGTATATTATCTTGCTCTTCTTTCATTACAGAGAAACTGTCTATGGAATGACATCATTTGCTAATCAGCAAGGTGGTAGTGGGCTGACTTACCAGGGTACGCCAGAGTTACGTGTAAGTATCGCCACTCGTGGAGAGTATAATTTGGATGCACTGAACGCATTTTGTGTTTGCTGAATTGTCTATTATGATTTTTTCTCTTTTAAACATAGTCCTAATCTTTGTTTGAAATACATAAGAATATTCATGCTTGTACTAACAAAAACTAAGTAATAAAACAGGTAAAGGCTTCACCATTGGGAACCAAACAACCATGTTTGGTTCCCAATAGTCTAGACACCTACGATTGAGCTAAGCCGTGCGGAGCTTGGCAAAGTGTCAACAGAACGCTGGAACATGCTAATCTTGGGCCAATACACCCATCATCATCTGCCTGCCTTTTCCCAACTACGTTGGGGTCGGCTTCCAGTCTAATCGGATGCAGCTGAATACCAGTATTTTACATGGAGCGACTGCTTATCTGACCACCAAAACCCAGTTACTTCGTAATACGATACCACTTGGTAAGACTAGTTGTCAGACTTTCGGGCTTCTGACGACCCGTAACGACTGTCAAAGATTCACGAATGACAGCCGGGACCAACGGCTTAACGTGCTTTCAGAGGCACGGAGGGGTCTTGGTATGTAAAGATGGTCATCCATCTACGGACCAACCGCGGCAATTGTAGCTTAATCTGATCGATTGACCCGTGCGGCTGTTATTATTTAGCCACAAGCCCTTCAGGCCAATACACTCGTATCAGTTCAAAATTGTTCAGTTTCTAAATGCTTATGAAATTCGATTCGATCTCTGAGTGATAAGTGACCTTGACATTACTAAAGATATATTAGAAATTGATTTTACGTAGACGTCAGCCTCTAAATTCCGGGTGTGTCGCTTTTCGTATCACGTTAAAAGTTTCCGCTCTTACTTCTTTTACTGTTCGGGGAAGTACCAATGTACCACGTATCAATGTGATCTTTGCAATTTCAAAACAATTATGAACAGTCTATCGTATAACTCTGGTAACAAAATGATTTTGATAGCACCTTTATTTTGTAGCCGCAAGCGGCTTTTGTAGTTGATTTTCTAGTACTACTGATGAATTGTCTCAAATTACTCAAGTAAAATTAAATATGGTCAATATTTAATACTTGAGTAATTTGAGATCCTATTAACTTACGGTGAATAAGAAATAATGTGACAGAATCTAGATTTAATGTTATGAAAAAGAATTCTTGTCTTAGTGGACACTGGATTACAAAAATAGCGGACGTATCTTACAAAAAACAATAAAAAACTGAAGTAGAAATGGGCGGGCCACCTAATCAGTGACAAAAAGGGCTACATTAGTGGCCGAATGGTACCCAAGAGAAGGCAAAAGGAAAGCATGCCCGATACGAAGAAGTATGTCAGAGGAAAACCCGTGACCGGGAACTGTGAAATAATATGGGAGAGGCTTATGCTAAAGCAAAACAATCCTCTGAAACCGATGTCTGAAGAAGGATAAACTTTTTTTATTTTTTTAGATTGTGATTAGATTGTAAGATTGTTAATAAAGGCTATTATTATTATTTTCATAGTGGAAACTAGCTGTCTTTTCTATACTAAATTTCACGCCTTACAAAAAGACCTGACCCTGAAATTCTCGTCCCCAAAATCGTGCGACTTATTAAGGGCTCCGTTCATTTGAATTCCATGTCAGCATTTGAATTGGAGATTTTACAGGCCTTAATCTAAAACCGACGCTGGATGTCCGGAACGGTAGCCGTTATCGTGGTAATTAAGAGTTTAATCTAGGTACATGGTTTGGGAGATGGTTTTAGGTTATTTTGTATCGGATTCTGTCAAGGAGAGTGAAGGCTTGGCGGTGACACGACCTACTTTTCGGTTGGTTTGGTGAAAGCATACAGGTGATTGTGATTTGACCCACTTTTAAGCATAATGAAAATCTGGAGTCAGTGTGCCGTTTTCACATTTTCAATCTTAGACAGTACGTCTAGCGACCTGCCTCTGATTTGCACGGGTGCAATTTACTGACGTAATGACATGTTGTCAAAACATCGAGATTTCAGTGCTTTATCTAAGTTAAATATGAATGTACACATAAACCTTCCAGAACAAATGCTCCAATAATAGTGAAAACTGCATCAAAATCAATTGCGTTGTTTAACACACACAGACAGAAACGAAAGCCAACTTCGTTTTATACTAGGTATTTAATAACGATGATGGAAAAAAGCACTGAAGGAAACTAATTTTAGAATTGTAAACACCCTGTAAACAAGTATGGTTAAAATAGGGATTAGTTCAACTTATATCAAACTAAAATTAGGCTCGTGACACAAGATCGACAACTCAAAGAACTTGAGCTCAGAGAGACTTTTCGCAAGTAATGTGTCAAGTAGCCAAAATCTAGTAGTTGGTAAACAGCTCCCAGTAAACTTGTTCTAAGTTAAAAAAAAAAACTAAAAAACTTAGAGTTAGAACTCGTTTTGTTTTGTTTAGACGGAAAACCTTTTAGAAAGTCCAATTCCACACCTCATGAAATTAGTTTCTCGCGGACAACTTGCTTCACAGCATTACGCTGAACATTTCTCAAACTTTTGCCTACTACCTATACCAACGCGAAGTTATTCTAAAGTCTCTTCATTTGAATTCTACTACGGCATCGGAATGGTAGATTTTACAGGCTTTAACCTGAAACCGACGTTAGATGTCGTCTTCAGCCCATTATTCCGCTAATTGAGGACTTCATCTATGCAAATGAGTCTCGATCGTTCCCTTATGAACTTAGGAGTATGTAGTGTGGAATTTGGGTTGAAATCGCATGCTCTGTTTTAGGTTCTGGGTAGGGAAGCAATGTGGTTTGGGGTAATTGCTCAAGGGAATTTGAAATTCACAATAAGACAGTAATTTAGGCAAAAGCGTGCCGTTCTGCGTTTCGTTGTATATTATGCGGTGTAAAGATCCCGCTAAAGGAATGAGTACTTCTGTGAAATCATTACTTGAAACAACTGACGATCCAAGTAAAACATGAAAAAAAAAATTCCACGAAGAAATTCGAAATTGTATGATTGTGCCGAAATGTGTACTTACCGCGAAGATACTTTAAAAACAAATTACTTCGATTTCGACTTGAGTGAGGTTTGAAGTGAACTTTACATATAATTTAATAGCACTACAGACTAATGCTATGATACTAGCCACTGCATAAAGCTATTTTTGAAAACAAAGTTATATTCTATTTATAAATCAGTCTCTCCTATCTTTTACCCTTCTCTCAGTGTAGACATTTCCAAACATGTACCGATAAGAAGTCATGCTATTTTCCTTTTATTGCGGAAGAACGAATATTATGATATTCAGGCTACAGTGACAGCTTTGTTCCATTTATCAGCCGGAATGAGTTGACAGGTTATTGAACCATGGTGACGTAATCAATTTATATATTTTTTTAATAATTTTATTGATACTGTAGCAACTAAAATACGGTTTTGTTGCTTCAGTGGTCGCAAGTATGAATGCTGAGCGCAAGGTTCAGTTTTTGATCCTCAAGTCAGGGAAAGTCTTCTATGGTTATTTTGTCAGAAATTCTATCTATCAGCCCAGCCAGCTCAGCCCAGAGCGTGGATTTGTTCTCGACAAAGGGCAACATCCTCATTCCCCACCCATATTACGCAGGACTTACATTGGTGAAATGTGGGTGTACTCACACACTGTCTACCCTCTGACTATTTCTGCACGTTATTAAGTTTGGGTTACCTAATGATGTTTCCTTCATCGCATGTCAGTAATATTAAATACATAAATAAAATAAAAACCCGTTTTGTTGCCTATTTTTACAGTGTCTATTAGAACAATTTACAATAATCAGTTTATAAAAACAATTAAAACTGAATATAACAGTCACGGTGTAACAGGGAACCAACTGAGTGTGACGGTTTTTGTTATATTATCAGTAGACAAGTTATTACACAGTTTTTTAGATTCAAGACATTTTTTCTCTCCAGATTTACCTACATTACATTTTTAGTTTTAGATCCTGAAACCTGATATTTTAAAACGGGTCTTTAAACCTCCTAGCTGTAAAGACAGTATTCTTAATGTAATATTATACATCTTAAATGTTCTACATTATCATTCTTAAACGATTTCAAAAACACTTGTCAACATCTCTATGTAAATATAATACAATCATATTTTTTAGCGCTACAAAACGTTTAAGGAAAACTGCAGAAATCCTCCACATTCAAGATAAGGCTTTAAATCGTGTAAGTGATCGTGCCATCCACGTCGTGCCAATGAATTAGTGTTTCGAACGTAATTCTATGACCTATATTGGGTGGATAGTCGAATTTATAAAAATAGGTTTTATTTTAGACCTGCTCCTGCTTCGAAAGGTTTTTAGGGGCTTCATAAAACATTGCTATTTCTTAATTATTTTTAAGTTTAATAGAAGTTGAAGGAGAAAGTGGGAAATACAAAATGACATCACAGTATTAGCTGAGAGACACCCACTGCTCGCTAATGACTAGGTTTTTACAATTTTCTGTTTTGGATCTATTATTATTGAAATATATTTGGTACCTAATTAAATTATCTTCTATTTATGGCCTTTGTGGAGCCTCCTGTGCATATGTGACACGAGTCATATACTCTACCTACAGACCTCCATCAAAATGGAAATCAAGATCACTTTCATAAAAAGGTTAATACAAATCGTCAAAGCCAAAGCTGTACGAAATCTCCGATTTTCCAAACATTACAACATTCATTATAAACTGTGTTCGCGATTTAGCTTCCTAACATGTAAACAAATATTTTATAGGAAAAATAACTTTACACCCCACACATAAAGAACAGTTTGCGCTGGAATTTTAAACATTTTTATGACTTTCCAGTAGTACTATTCATTCTGAAATCTACTTAATTTACGCTAGCATAAAGTTGATATTCGATTAAGTGGAAATTACATCAATTTGAAACAAAGATCTGAACAGACTTTATAAGTGTTGAACTACAACGCTATCTCTGTACGATCGCGCGATAATCGTCCATCACTTGAAAAGAAGCGTAACTAAGCAGAGAGTCACGTATACTCCATGTGATTGCGATATTTTTATAGGGTTCCGTAGCGCAAAAGTAAAAATGGAACCCCTGTGTCATCAAATGGATCACTCGTGTGTCTGTCTGTCTGTCTGTCCGTTTGTCACAGCCAATTTGCTTCGATTCTAATGGACCTATTAGGTTGATATTTGGTACACATATGACTTTCTGTAGCCCAAACACGAACGTGTAACGTAAATAAATGACATTTTTAGCACGGGGCTCACTTTTTGGGGAAAAATTTGTTAATTAAAAAAAAACAGTTTTGCAAGCTGTACCGTGCTGTACATATCAAATGAAAGGATTTGTTATGGGGATTGTTTTTATAAGAAATTTAATAACATAATTATATGAAAATTGACGCCCCCTTATCTCTGAAACTACTGAACTGAAAATATTGAAAAAAGAAACTTATAAGAAGTCTATGAACTTAAAATATCATGGTAAATCACTCTATATTGTGCAGTTGGAATTTATGGGAGAACATATCTTTAACTACAATGTTAAGTTTGTTCTTGGGATAAATTCATCCCAACTACCAAACCCCTCATTGTGCGTGGTCAGAAACGCACTTGGTCGGTTTTTTGTACTGAACCATATCTGGGAACCTTCTGGTTACGTGTACAACGGCTTTGTGATGATGACTTAAAATAAAACCTTAACGGATAATATTATCACTTACCTCGACCACTTGTCATCAAAAACATGTCATACACACATAACATACATTACAACAATTAAGCTTTCGTAGCAAAGCTAATAGGAGAACCCTACATTCGAAAGAAACCGTTCATACACTTTTATACAAGCGTGAATAGGAAATTATCGAGGTCTTCCCTCGAGAAAACTCTTTTGATAGTATTTCAATTTATTCTATTGTGAAAAATATATGCTTTCCAGACACATTGAACACCTACTACTGTCAAATAAAAAGCTAAAGACATTATCTTTCCGTTTTCTGTGACAAATAACCCTATTGTTCATTCTTTTCTTTTCTTTCTTTTGAAAGTTTTGTGTTAGATATTAACAGTGAATATAGTACCTACCTACATTCAATTGTCATTAGTTTTGTTATTTTCAAAAGATTACATGTTGTTATCATCATGTGGAAAGAATTTTCTTTCTTATGCGACAAAATGTTAGTTAGGTGTGATTAAAACGAAAATTGTACGTTTGTTCGTTTGTCTTTGTACCATGTAAGTAGTTTTATTTTCCTTCTAATATACGGAAAAATCTGTTATATTTGTAAATAAGACAATTATCATGATCCATTTTAAGAAACAAACCACTACGTCTTGACTTTTATTTTAACAATACCTAGATACTGTGGGATACCAATCATTATTAATTTAATGAAGTAATTGGTTTCTGTGTTTTAAAACTAATTTCAGGTTAATTTACAGCTGAATCGTTTCAATTTATTATAACGTACCTGTAAAGTTCAACCTTTAAATCCCTAAAGCGAATCAAATCCTGAACGAGATACGGAATAAACATCTTAAATACACAACTGTTTTGATTCGAAATGATTTACAAGGCATGCTATACTCAAAGCGGAGAGCGATAAGCGGAAGGCGGAGCAAACTTGGTGTAACTAAGTTGTAGGGCTCTGCAACGAATGGCAAACTCTTGTTGTTCGAACATGGCCTCTATAATGGTTGCAGTTTTTATACATGTTTTCTTATAAAAGGTGGTAGATTAGTGGCCGGACTAAAGAATACGTGGCCTATAAGTTTACAACCTTTATTTTGTGCAACATTAGCTCTAACAAAAAAAAAGCGAAGATCGATTGCTTTTGTCATAGGTAATTTAATCAAGAGAGGAACTATGTGCATAAAGTGTATACACAATTGCACATCATTTTAGTTTGCTAGTATAAAATACGAGGTACGAACGGCGCAACCACTAAATCGCTAACACTGAAGCACTGCCTTATAAAGTAAATATTAAAATGCAAATACACCACATACAATCAGTCTCTAACTATATTAAACCATAATCTAAAACTGTCCCTTTGATCGATCTATTACAAGATAGCATGATTGCTTTAACCGATTATACATTCCCCTGAGCATTTTTATGTATCAATTTAAAACTTTCTTTATCGCTGTAAATAAATACCTAACGTAACACCACGCTTGTATTCTGCGAAGGGATTCATAAGTATCTATTGACATTACCTGGCCACAAATCTAGACTACGACTAAATTACTACTACTTAATTTGTACCAATTAGAAAACGCAATATTTCTCTTTGCCCGACCTGGGAGTCGAAGACTTTACTCTCAACGTAGACCAAGGCCAAGTTGTAACTGGAGCAACTCATCGTTAGGTTGATGTTGTTCTAGACCCGTGACATCACCTGATTCGAATTCTTAGATCAGAAAAGTTTTATTGGTTGCCTGTAGAGAATTCTCAGTAGTACCATTAATAACTTCTTACTTTCAGGCTAAGTAAGAAGTCATTAATGGTACGGTTAGCAGAGTGGCCAAGTGATTGGCTTCGGCGTTACAAGTCGTGGTTTTTGTTTCCGCACACAGAAAAAATATTTTTGCATCAATTTTGTAATGTTCTCTTTGAAATTGAAACTCACTCAAGTGACCGAACACGATTCGAAAACGACCTCATTTGTGTTTAAAGTAACTACTCGAAACCGTTCGAATTTCAAAATGATGTTTAGAAAATGACAATACCTACAGATTGGTCTGGGTTTAGTGCATGTGAGATTTTTGTTTTTGAAAGTACACGTTAAAGAGAAAAATCTACTGGATTCTATTTTAAACTTGTGCATGGTGCTTTAAAACAGTTTTCCATAGGAGACAATACTTTGAATAAAGGTCCAGCGCCAGTCAATCCGCCGTATTGTAGACATTTCATATAACTGTAAAAGAATGTTCGTAGCTAATTGTGATTTGAATACACTGACAATTCAGTTGGTAATCTATTTGCTTAACATTAAATTTCTCTAGGTTTATTTAACACAACATGAGCTTTACTCATTTTATTCGAGCCAATACGAGAGGGCGAGGACCCGTAATGTAAAGTAAATGATAATGCTTGAAGTGGCTATTTTATCAAACTTTCTAGAGGTATCCAAGTTGTCACCGGTCATCTCGGCATATGCCATTGCTATCAGATCCTAGTTGCCCATAGCCCCCTACCGTAGCCACCTGCAAGCGAGGTTTCTTCAAGGGGCATTTTTATATAATATTGTGTTTTCCTACCGACAGCTCATTTTAAGTTACAAGACTTGTTTTAATGTGACAGACTTTGAATATTTTTTTATTCATTTCTTAGCTAGGCAGAATATTGCATCTGAATACTAGCTACACCCATGGAATTGCTAATAACATAGTCTTCTGTGTCCGTGATTTCAAGGTTTTCAATATTATTGTCCAAGTGAATTTCTATTAGGTAAAAACATAAACATGTTTGTTTGTAGACAAATAATTTACTCGCTTACTACTTAGACGCATTCAAAACTTAAACACACGTGCACTTACACGTTGGGTTTACATAAATGCCAACTTGTGACAGGAATCCTCCTGAAATTGTAAAACAAAGAAGAATTTTAACCTTATACCTAACTTAAAATCGGAAGTTTTCCTGCGAACTTGACTTTATTTTTTTACTCTGTAGCTGCCGTAGGGAATCTACATGACATTATTTCTGAACTCAATGTCGTGGTGTGTTTAACCTGTTAAGCCCCACGCGACACCGATTCGGAGTCCGGAAGACCTTTATTTCATGTTCAAAACTAAGCGTTAAGACATTAACTTTTGCAACTTTTAATCAAGTTTTTATATTAAGTATTAAATAAAATTATGAAACATGGAAATTGAAAAAAATATATCAAAACAGCGATATATGTGACAGCTATTTGCGACGTTGCCAACTTTAAGAATGCACCTTCTTAACGACAGGTGATAATTGATACGAATTATAATAATCGTCAAGCGACCTTCGGGAAAATTGGTGCCCAAAAGGGCTTTGTGCTTTTGTACTAAACTCCCATATTGACTGGTAATTTTCTAGTAGGTAATTAAAAATCCCATTTCATTGAACGTACCTATTAGAGTGAAAATATTACAAAATATGAATAGGTACGGTACCCAAATTTTTTTTCGAAATTATTAAACAATTTAGTTACTAAGGAAACTGTTCGATCTAAAAGAGCAAATTATAAAACACCGTTCGTCTTTTTTTCTTTGTAATTTAAAATCAGAATTAGAATTTGTTTGCGGTACATTAATTTATGTTTATGTTAACGACTGAAAATTAAAGACAAAACGTTCATTCCATTTCTAAATATTACAAAAGATAAATATAAATCTAGGTATAAATATCTAATAATTAATATTTACATTATTACGTGAACGTGCGTTTAACAAGCAAATCCCAAAACTCTTATACAAATGGCCTTACCTACCTGTAAAATCCACAATAGGCTGTATCACATTTTCCACATTTTCAAAATAAAAAAACAGGAACTAGTAAACGTCAAAAGACACACACACGAAAGTTTCACAAAAAATCCAGTATGTCCGACATCGCAATCATAACTTTTTTAAATTCCGAACTTTATTCCGCGGGGACCGCAGAAAACGACGCGCGTCCGAACAGCGTAGCGTCCTTCAGCGTACTGAAACTGCTGAAGTACTGAACCGAAACATTCCACCAAGCTATCCCAAGATAGCGTTTATTGTTAGCCAACTCAATTTTGATTTGATTTCGTTCTTGTTTCAATCGACTAAGGGTTGTTTTAGAACTGATGTTAACTTTTACAGCTGTAAAAGTATTCGGGAATTAATTTTGGCGGTATAACGATATCTTCATAATGGACCTACAGTAATTTGTGTACGAATTGGAGTCTGGAAGAAAATGCATGGAATTTTAATGTTGGCAGTATTGTGTTTTACGCGTTAAATGTACTGTGAGCGTACAGAAGTTTGTTCAAAACATTCTATGTATTATTTTCATAATGACAGAGATTTGAACATTGCCAAATAAGTTGCACTTATGAGAGTACATAACATTTGGTTTCACAATGTACCTAAGATTTCTAGTCTTTGACTAGAAATCTCCTGTGCTTAAAATTTCGCCCAAGTCTTAACTCGGGTACAAAAATATGTAAATGCCCAGAATGAAATGCATTTTATGTGCATTTTAACGACTTTTACCATTTGCCGATGTGACCTGATTTTTTTGTGAACATCAGAGCTATGGGTCACGTGGTCATTCTATGCATTTTAGTTCTCTGCATGTTCAGAACTTTGCATATTTTATAAAGAGGTTCTAACCTACAGTATTTCGCAAAACTGCATAGGTACGCAAATAATTCTCGAGAATTATTAACGTAAGTTTAACATTTAAGTACTTATTAAATAAAAAACCATCAAGAAAAAAATTTCAAAACTGCATCAAAATCTGTTGCTAAGTTTAGATCAACAATGTGGTCATACAGACAGACACGAAAAGAGATTTTAATTTATAATGTGTATATTCATAATTATGTAAGTTTAGCGAAGGCAATTCATTTGAAAAAAAAACCCCCCGATGCGAACAGCACAGTGCCGGTCGTTGTAGGGGGGATGTTTGAGGAGACTTGTGTCCAGCTGTTGACGTCTATTGGCTAAAGATAAACACATAACATAACATCACACCCACCAGTTCTGTTTAACTCCCAAGCAATAGGGGGAGAACCTACTGTCATCAACCGTACACAAATCCAAACCCCGGGCTGCTACTGCGAAATCTCTGATGGAAAAACCGAATAACACATAGAGTAAAAAAATAAAACTGAATGATAAAATTGTTACTTAACTCAAAAGAGTTATTTAATTAATTGATTAATTAAATTAAATTAAATATTTGTTCATTTATGGCAACTAGGCCCAATTGTTAGTAACATTGTTCTTAAAAACTATTGTTAGTAAACAAACACAGAAACAAAAAGGTTAGCTGTGGGGTCTTCTAACCAGCACCTCCACAGCGTGCGAAAACCAAGGTGCGTCGTACTTTTCTATTAACATACTTAGGATGCTGTTAGAACTAGACCACGCTCTTGACAAAATGGAACTTGTTTGTTTGCGCATTATGGCGTAAAAATCATCGGTATGCGCAAACGCGAACATACCGGACGCACTACAATGGCACGGCAGTCCCAACAGCATCCTGAAGCAGTTATTATATTGAATAATTAATGTAACCTCTTTTCCCAAAACTACTACCAAGTCTTCAAACTGGAATTGAAAATGGAGTTAACACAAGACACTGTCTGTAATATTCACTCTTTCCCTGAATCCTAACGTAATATAATTCAACTTCACGACAAATACGACTGAAGCAATATTATTGATACTATCACGATTGAAAAGGCTTATTTTAAAAGTTTGTTCTCATAAAATCGTTCGCTTTGTCCCTACGGAATAACGCGCCGAAAGTGGGCCAGCGCAACCGGGGTGAATGCTTGGAATACTTCAATGAAATAAATGGATTGGATTGATATATTTTCACCGATGCTTCGTGACATAGAGTGGACAGGATTTCATGTGTGTTAGGAATTCTTTTGTTTAGTTTGAACACTATAGAAAGCTATGCAGGGTGCGATTTTGAGGGTCCACTTTTGTAACTACGATGTTTAAAATGTTTGTAAGGAATAAGTGCGATTTGATACTCATTTCACAGATAGAAGAAATAAGCAGTAATTACCAAGGTTGTTTACTGCTTGTTACCTGTTGGTTATTTATATCATTATGGCTTTCCTTCCGTACTTTTTCTTGCCTTCTTTTACAGCTAAATGTGGAAATAGAACTTCAAAAATGCCTACTTCTAACATAGGTAATACTTCATTGAATGATTGTTCTTACACATACATACATTTACACATGCCTTTTTCCCATGGATGTAGGCAGAAAGTACCGAACGTCACCTGCTACGATCATTACATCACACTCCTTTTGCTTCGTTTAATTCTTCTATTATTGGAAAACACTGTTATTTTTATGAAGACGCAGTTTTTCCCTACCATGACCAATAAACGCTTTATTAAGTAGTTAACCTAAAATTCCATGTTCATAAACCTTAGATATTATTCACACTCATACATAACAAACATATCGTCATTATTATTATTTTATTTAGGTAATAGATAATATCCACTTTATTTAGTATTTTCATATGAATTCTGCGTCTACCTGTTATAGACATACTATACTTATGTATAGTATGTCTATTACAGGTATACATAAGTCTTAGCACTTTTATTTTATTATTGTTTCCCAGTAATTCCTGTACCTACTGCTGTTACCAAATAAATAAAATAATCAAAACCAGAGAAAATCAGAGATCAATATTACTTTCTAGAGTAGATCAACAACTCAGTGCCAGTTGCTATTTATTACTAGATGTATTACACAGAGTAACTCAATTTCCAAAAATCCTCAGAGTCCCTGATTTTACGACGATTGCCGTTTGACCTCTGAGGTCCGCTGGGACGAACTTCGTCTTCAGGGTATAAATCGCTGAAAGTCGACGAAACTGCTGAAGGAATGTTTGAAATATTTCAGGGAAGTAGTGGATTCGAGTGATTTAGTGGACTTTGAGATTGTTTTTGAACTTATTCTCGGCTGTGTTGTTGGAAAACAATAAGGTACTCTTATCTCATCCGTAGGTATTGTTAAACGAAAAGGATGGTCAGTAATATACTTGTATGTGCTAATAACAACATAATTATTGCAATTGTTTTTTTAACAGTTGAAATGATAATGACCCCATTGCTGTGAGCATTTATCCAATGTTCATGGTCAATGAACATTGGATAAATGCTCACAGCAATGGGGTCATTATCATTTCATTCAGCAAATGCTCAGCAAACTGATTCAAATATGTGTTCATATTTGGGACACTGACTTTGATTCTACAGAAAATTATGTCTAGTTACAAAATTCTGGATTTCTATGTTGTTATGATTTAAAAAGCCACATAATGATATAACATAAACATCACGCCTGTAATTCCCGAAAGTTTAGGTAGAGGTGTAGGTACCTATAGTATACCCACATTTCGCCAGTTATGTTGAAGTCCCATGTAATAGGGGGCAAGCCTATATCCCCGTTCTTAAAAAAATAGGGCTTTGAATCTACTCTCTCTATCTATCATACTATAAAAAAATAAGTGAATTCGCTTCAGGTCGCGACCTCACCAAAGCGGTTGTCTAGCTCTATGAAAATATCAGACATATTCGCACGACCAATCAAGTCAAAATCTGTATGTCGAAATTCAAACAAACGATCACGTCACATACTCGCGCTAGGATCAGTTTTGGTGGAAACGAGGGGTCAGTACCACCAGTAATATACCAGGGGTAGTATACCAGACGATAAGTGATGATGTATTCAACGAGGATGCACGCTTGCCTACAACTAATCTTTTCACTTGAGGTTCCATTCCAATAAAACTTTGCCTTTTACAGAATAGTACTACACTACAAAACTAATAAATAGTACAGACTACAGCCCGCAGGCCACTGTTCTACAACTGATTTGCGTATATTGCATCCACTGCATGTAAGTCACGTATATACTGCGCTATACTTTCTTTTGAGGCACCATTGCAGGCATGTGGAGTATAAATATTGGTTTGATTTGCATCTGGTGGACAGATATAGAATTTTAGGTGGTGGTTGCGAGCAGATTGATGCAGAGTTTAAGTAATCTATGGTTTCTTAGCAATTCAACGTAGCAAGGCATCGGCCCTAGTGGACCCCTACATTTGTGCTGACGACATCTCTTTGAGGCGCGCGTGGAATACAACGCGCCGTCGACCCGGGCCTGATCCTTGCCGGATGGTGAGCTACCCATTGCTCACCGTCCGCAAGCCCGCGCCTACGGTGGCCGGAAATCCGCCCGGAATTCCCTTCTCATCTAGGTTAGAAATCACAAGACGTCTATGTATCAGTAGATAGCAATAAGATCACACCTGTATCTAACTTATAAAATACGTCTCTATGAATTCTATAATTTACCGATAGATATGCAGTAACGTAAGGATCCTGATTGTAACCTAATCATACATACGTTACGAATGATACTAACGTACTATTTTAACCTATGTCAAACTGGCTTTTCACACAGACAAACCAAGCTCTTACTCACCGGCACAAAACATACCGTCCCACAAAAATGCACCGTACCCCACAATTTAAGACCGAATTGCTTCAAAAAATTGCCTCAGGCAATCCGCAAATACCATTTAATTACTTCAAGAACCCCTTGACACAACTGAGTCTACCGCCCGCCCCCTTAAATTAGGGGGCGAAGCGATAAATTTACCCACGGACCTCCATCCTTAATGAATGGTCTTGAGTTCAGACTGCATATACGAAAATTGCGCCGATTCTATTTACTTGGCAAAATGGGTTTTTTGAGTACTTAGAGCATGTATAGGACTAGCCTATGTTTTTGTTGGTATTCGGGAAATGACTGTTTGACTTCACCAGATCTAAATCTACTATATCCATCTTAAAAATAATATGGACACCCCATAATTTAGAAGCGCTCTATAGATATATGAATACTCAAATGTCCCGTAACATTAAGTCGTACATGTAATTCAACTAATGGAAGATTTTCACATACTAACTGACGCAGTAAGTGTGCACGATAGAATTTAGAACGCTTTCCGGTTTGTAACACGGAGTTTTTAAATACTTTTTTTACTGTTGGTCTAAGTGGGAAGTGGTAACACGTGACGTTAAGAATTGCACGCTTGTGCCTTACTAGAATTAGAGTGGAATACGCAATTAATGATTATTATAAAATATATTTTAGACGGGAAGAGTTTCTATAAGGACTTGGCGGAGGCCTGTGTCCAGCAGTGAGACAGTACCAACGAAACAAAAAAAGATATTTATTTTATAAATGGGTTGTAAATAACATAACTAACTGACTTTTACACATCAAAATATAATATTTTGCAGCAAGATGAGACCGCGATTAGCTGGAGGATACTAGGTCAACGTCAGATATTCCGTGGGTAGTCCGTTTACTTTGCCGACCAGATCATTTTTCCACCATGGCATGAACTATTCTTATATAGCTTGAGTGCTAACAGGATAAAAACATGACTGAACAACTCAAATAAACTACACGTGAATCTGCCTATCCCTTTGACTAAAACAGTCGTCACGTATCTCCGAACATACCTTCAATGCATCGTGCACCGGTTCGTGTCACATTCGTTCAACTCGTATCAAAGTTAAGCTTGGCTCAAACATTTGCCAAACAACCTCCAAAGGTTCCACGAACAACTATTTGATCAAACATTTCAAAAATCCTTCTGAAGGTATTTGTACAATCGAATAGCTATCTAGCTGGGAATGGCTTGGTATGTTCCTAGTTCGACGTTTATTGGGCTAACTATATTTAGATGTTATTTTCCGGAGACATTGTAAAACAACCATCCACATTACATAGACATATCTTCGTTACTCGGATTTTTGCGCTGTGTATCGTGAACGACGACATAGTGAATTGTTTAGTATAATTCTACTGTATATTCTATAACGAACCCAACAAAACCCAAATGGTTCAGAGTCGCCGGAAATAAATAGTGTTATTCTGTTGTTACTAGCTTAATTTAATTTAATTTGACAGCAATGAAAAGTGAGTTTGCTTTTGGTGTGCATTTCCAGGGGTATTTAGAGAAAAACACTGAAAAAATTCTGGAAGTAGAGAATGGAATACTCGGCACATCATCTACGTGACAAATAATCATCACTCATGTTACCAAAACTACCGGAAAACTGTTAAAGGTTTCGCGAACGAGTTGTGTGAGTTGGAAGCACTCTGGATTCCTTCCCGCATCCGCATCGATTGCATTGTTTCACGTCAGCTTAGATCGGTTCACAAAATGCTGCGACCTCGCGTTGACTTTACTGACATCGTCTTAGTAATAGCCGATAACTTGATGGTGGAGGTCAGATTCGCAGTCGCTCCATGTAAAATATTGGTATTCAGCTGCATCCGGTTAGACTGGAAGCCGACCCCAACATAGTTGAGAAAAGTCTAGGCAGATGATTAAAAAAAATACTTGATTATGGTCCATTGCTTTAATGTTTTACTGAAACTGCAGTAAAAATACCAATTTCCTTATTTAGTGTAACGTATAGTGATATTAAATGAAAATATTTGCATCTATTGACTCCATAATTAAATGCAAATCAAGAACAAAACCAAATTCAAGCAGAACTTACCCACGGTAACTTACTATAGATACCAAAAGCACGTGCATTGTTCACTGAAGTTAAATCGGTAATTCGAAAATTGGTATCGAACTACAACATAAACTGTGTCGTACGATATCAGAATTGTTTGCTTTTGTTGTTATGATTGGTTTTTGTTATGGTGTTAAACTTTATGCTTTCAATATGCGATGTTATCTAGTAATATATGCAAGTAATAGGCTTGGTTGCTTGGAAGACCAGAAATTGCGTTGGTTTTGGATCGAAAGACTAGAATTTTGGTGTTTCATTAGTATTTATTTTAAAAACCGCGTGAAGGTGTCTTTTTGTTTCTTTCTGCTGTATGTACACAAGATGCACCTTTTAAATAACTCATGAAAATAATATGGCAACATGTTAGTTTTTATACAGCTTAGAACAGTTTTATAGATTTAGAGTCGAATAGATTCAGAAATATGAAAAAAAAATTGCTGCACCATACATTTATGTTCACTTAACTCGGCGAAATGTAGGATACCTACAGAAATTTTTCTTTGTTGCTATTATAGGCTCGAACCCATAGTAAAAATTGTTCATAATGATAAGTAGAACTTTAGATGTTTTCAGATATTTTAATTACACGTTGTATAACACTAACTTTCCGTTACCTCAACATTAAAGTTCACTTCATCAAAAAAGTAAATGCATAATTTTCATATAAAATACTTTATTCATCAAAAAATTTAATTTTTTTATACACTTTTCACTCTTTTCTGCATATAAGGGCCACGTTCTGAATATAAGAGCCACGTACAAGTTTTACGACGTAAGAGAGACGACAAAAAATAAAATGTTAAGTGCTGCCCGCGCTAATCCGAGAAAAGGAACGAACTGGGATACAAGGGTCGGTTGCACCGGACTTGACAGAGAGTTTGAGGTTAATTGACGGTTAATGCTTGTCAAAATAAAATATGTTGATTACAGGACTTTATACATTATTACGAGTATTTATACTCGGCAATACTCAGAAGCAGGTAATACTATGTAATACGCATAGCGATGAGTTCACCTCACAACTAACTTAGTTTAAACTGCTAACTGACTCAACTCTTTGCCATGAATGGTAGGAAAGTTAAATGAGACTTAAGCAAGGTAACAATATGTTTATTATGTTGAGGCAACTCTTTTTTTAGGTTTCCGCAATAATACTATCGATGAGCACATTTGTAACTTAAAAGCAAACGGTAAATAGACATAAAGTAGCAAAAACATAACCTGCGCACAATATTCTCACTAATCCTTAAACAACGTTCTCTAACGAACAATGCAATCAGCCTCTCGCGATAAAACTTTATTATCCGTATTGTCCGTCCAATAAAAGGAAATATAATGCCATATAATAACCTGGACATTTTTGTGCGAGTTTCCGCTGCCACTCCAAAACCTGTTTAACGAGCGATTTCCTTCTAGCTTTGTGTCCTGTGGTATTGTGCAAAGCAGTGCGATGCGAAACAACAACAAAAATACATGCAAAAAAAAACAATCTTTAATGTGTGTCGGATTTCTTTGAATTATGGATATGTTTATGATAGGATTAGTATCTAAACAGCCGTAGAAAGAAGAAAACTGTATTTAAGATATTTTTGATAAAAATGACTGGACTTGTGAATAGCGTGAAATCAATTGTTAAAATAGACAAGACACGGTATTTAGTATTGATCGAAACTGTATATTCTGTCGTACACGGCAGCATTTTACTACCAACTAAAGTTAACGCTGTGCCTGAAAGATACGACCTTTTTCGAACTGCGTCTATTTTTGGACCGATCAACTTGCTTTTATTTTTTGGAAGAAATTATTAGGTAGCCTTTAAGATCAGATAATTTAATATAATCCTATCAAATGATCTTTATATGGGTGATGATCTTTGTAAGCAGTAAATCGCAGTTACCGTCTGTAGGTAAACATAAAATAATGCTACTAAAGGTGCTCTTCCGAAGGCGACAATCGTGTCGCTGCGGTCTGTCATAGTGATTGAGGCGGCTTTGAAGCTGCGGTTTGCGGTTGCGGTCGACATCTCATCAATTCCAATTAATTTATAAAAATATTTCACACAGAAATACGTAATTTACCAGCCATTTTCAGAATCGTATAAAAACCACACTTCGTTCACCTTCGCATAGTTTCCAAACCCTCACATAGGACGCGCCTATCTGTTTTTTATTCTTTCGGAAAAGTCATTTGTTTGTTGTATTGGAAATATAATATACAGGGTGTTTGGTGCATCGTGTGCCAAATTGAAATGGTCGACTGAAGGGGTCATCCGCTAGCCTTTCAGACCCCTTAACACCCTCATGCTCTGTGGATTTTTTTTTATCGACTTTTTATTGTTTTCCAAAAAAAAGACCCAAATTTTACATTCAAATACAGATTTAAAAAAAAATATAAGGCGTAGACTGGATTTTTAATTTTATTTCGATGTGTATTGTTTAAGAATACTTTTAAATACAAAATTAGTGATATTAGTCACCCAGTTTTTTTTTAATTTACTCGCAAAGGTAAAACTTAAATTAAAGCTGTACATGTTACAGCTATTTCTAAGGCTACAAAAAAAAAACCAAAAGCGACCGGGATCTTCCAACTCCCTCATTAATTCTCCAGTCTATCCTCTTTCTAATGATGTGCCACATGCCATAAAAGTATTTTAACAACTTTGTGAATTCGCTAGAATTGTGAATCAAGTCACATAAAACTACATTCCAAATTCTAATGAAAAAATATTTATTGCGGAACTGTTACTTGAGAAAGAGGTAAAATTTGTTTTCTCACTCTTTCACAGTAAAATCTATCTTCTATCTCTTTCTTGCATACCTTAAATCGGTTTGAACAAATCGCGCAGCCCGACCCGCCATTTTTTTAGTCGAGACATCACTGCCTCTGCTACCTAACGTGTGTGCTAGTTCACCATACTCCGCGATTCTTTTATTACTTTGTTATCGTTAAGTTTTGTTGGTTCTTGTTACATTTGTTTAATTTTTGTTGTTATTGTTAAACTTTGAGTTTTTTGTTATTGCAATGGCGACATTCTCTAACGAAGAATATGCGGACATCATGATGGCTTACAAAGCCGCTAATGGCGTCGCTCGTGCAGCGCAACGACTTTACCAGGAACGCTTTCCTGGTAGACGATTACCTGGCCGCAGAGTCTTCCAAGACACATACCGACGCATACGCGAGACTGGCAGTGTTACTTTTAATGAACCAAGGGGCCATATTGTGCGACATAATGTTGAAGTAGACGAGAGAATACTGGCACTTTTCTGGGAAGACCCTACAAGAAGCATTAGAAATGTGGCATCACATCTTGATATTTCAATATGGAAAGTGTGGAAAGTACTTCGTCAAAACAAAAAGCATCAATTCCACTACACTCCGGTGCAAGGTACGTAATTTTAAACTAACTTTAAACCCGTGCAAGCTTTGTTTGACCTTGCCTTTGTTTAGCAGGTAATGGGTATGGTATGGCGTCACTTCCAGGTAGTGAATCTATTAGCACGAACAGCGGGTCCTTTCTTGTGCAATTACTTATTGCCCAAGAGAAATTTAAAAGAGTTTTTTGTTTGTTGCAGGTCTTGAGGGTGGCGACTTTGAGAGACGAGTAGGAGACACACGGATGTGGAAGATCCTGATTTTTTAAAAAGAATACGGTGGATGGATGAATCCAAATTTACCAAGGATGGGATCCTCAATTTACACAATTTGCACCACTGGACAACGAAAACGCAAAACCCACGTGTTAAAAGACAGAAATCTTCTCAAAGAAGGTTTAGTGTAAACGTTTGGGCAGGAGTGATTGGGAATCAGGTAATTGGACCGCATTACCTGCCCGATAATCTCAATGGTGAAGACTACCTGGAATTCCTACAAAATGACCTGCCCGAATTAGTGACCGATGTGCCCGTATTTAATGAACGTGTGCCCATTGTATTTCAAAATGACGGCTGTCCCGCGCATTGGCGATTGACTGTGAGGGAATATCTCGACAATGTGTTCCCCAATGCATGGATTGGACGCGATGGCCCTATTCCATGGCCGCCACGTTCCCCAGATCTAACTCCGTTAGACTTTTATGTCTGGGGACGTGCCAAAGAGTTGGTATATGCCACGGAGGTTCCAACTAGGGAGGTATTAGTCCAACGCATAGAAACGGCATTCAATACTATTAAGGAGGAAATACGACTTCGTATAACAACTGTTGAAATACGAAACAGGTGTCGGGCTTGCATTCGCAACAGAGGCCAACAACTTAAATGTTAAAAATGCAATTTTGTTTTTTTATTTCAAGTAAATCCCACGAAAGATACAGATATGAGACACGAATTTATCTAACCATAAGAATGAGATAGCAGATTTATAGGTTTGACAGGTATCATTTAAGAGATTTTTTTAAAACCATAATTTTGAATATTAGCCTTAGGTGACTCGATTCACAATTCTAGCGAATTCACAAAGTTGTTAAAATACTTTTATGGCATGTGGCACATCATTAGAAAGAGGATAGACTGGAGAATTAACGAGGGAGTTGGAAGATCCCGGTCGCTTTTGATTTTTTTTTTGTAGCCTTATAAACAGCTGTAACATGTACAGCTTTAATTTAAGTTTTACCTTTGCGAATGAATTAAAAAAGAACTAGGTGACTAATATCACTAATTTTGTATTTAAAAGTATTCTTAAACGATACACATCAAAATAAAATTAAAATTCAGAGTCTACACCTTATATTTTTTTTTAAATCTGTATTTTAATGTAAAATTTGGGTCTTTTTTTTTGGAAAACAATAAAAAGTCGATAAAAAAAAATCCACAGAGCATGAGGGGTGTTAAAGGGTCTGAAAGGCTAGCGGATGACTCCTTCAGTCGATCATTTCAATTTGGCACACGATGCACCAAACACCCTGTATAGTACATAAACGATTTTGTGAAGGTCGCGGCGCTGTTAGGTTAGATAAAATATTTGAATTCATCCGCTTTTGGTAAGTAAGTGTATAATTGATAATAATTATAATTTTTGACAATGTTTGTGTGTTGCTTACCTACTCGTATACTTTATACGATTATATAAATCCCGGAAGATTTTTAATTTTCTCGGCGTAAAAGTGCGATTTGTATTTTTGAAACTACCTAACTAAAATAAATGCATACAAGCCACAGGTCGCCAGAGAATCACTGAGCTCCATAACGACCCATTTCCTGGAGCTAGCTGCTAGATTCATGCGGAAATATAAGGAATCCGCACTATATTCTATGACCTGAAGTACCAATTTCCTTCGATAAGCTATTATTGGGGTTCAGGGATTTGGGAAATTTAAGATACAATTATTACTTATAATATGTCAAATAATAATTTACGCGTGAAATACAAATACTTCCGGTCATACACCAGGTTCTTTGAAACTCGAATCATAATATTTTTGTGGGTAAAAGGACCGAGGAAACCCAGAAGCTACTATTATAGTAGAAGGTATCTTATTAATATCAAAGTGGTTAACATGTTGGTATTTTTTTATAAATCCTTGTCTAGAAAATCACAACTGTTTACATTTTGTGTACTGCCAGCAGCCATAATTTATCTTAAGGTACGAAAAAAGTTGCATTACAGTAAGTACCAAAATCCATTTCTCGACTCGAAGAAACCTAAGTGCAACAAAATTAAATAAAAAACTTGCTTTTTTCCAATCACATTTACTAAGTAAACCAAAACGGTGCCAAACATCAAATCACAGTCACTTGTTCAAATTTATTCAATTTGCGTTACATTCACCAGAAGTAATCGATTCGATTCCGATAAGACGATTAATACGATTCGGAATCGAGTGCGACACTTCTGGGAATCGTTACAAATCGATTTTGTGTTACAATTTAGCGGGATAATTTACCTGTCCCAGGTCAAGCAATTAGGTGATTGGTTTTCTGCCAGACAGGGTTTAGTAACAGCCCAGTAATTTAGACCAGCCCCTTGTTACAATAAGACTAAGAACATAGCTGCCGAGACGTAATTATACTTTACATGTTTGCCTTCCCCTGGGGTAGTGGCTTGAGGCTAAGTAATAACAGACGCATGGGTCGATAAATGAGGTTAAGCTAGCAGTTGTCGCGATCATAGCAGGTGACCTGTCATTTCTGCCTACCCCCTGTGCTAGTGCTTCCTTGCATAACCCTATAAGAAAATGACAGGAGTTCATCTATTGTATTAATAAACGAACCATCGTTTATTATTTATCTATGTGATGTTATAATACTTACGATAATAAAATTATTTCTTACTAAGATGTCGAGAACAACGCCTCCATTTCATTCTAGGAGTGCGCCCAGTTACGATTAACTAAGTGGTTTACAGTCTAATAATTACAAAGGCAAGTTATTCAAGTAGGCACATGATTTTAGTTACCAGGAAATGGTAATCAAATAAGGTATGTAACAGAACAATTCAGTAGCAGCCCGGAGTTGTGCGGTTGATGGCAATAAGCTCGCCCCCTTTTACAGAGAAACTTAAACATAATTAGCGAAATCTACGATTACCTCTTCCCACCATTCGTGGAATACAGGTCTGATGTTATATTATAATAGAAGAGTCTATAAGTAATCAAGGAAGCATATAATACGAATAATGCTGCGCAGTGTCTACGCCGTAGCAGTTACTTTACGGCTACGCCTGCTACGTTGTCGTAGCGGTGACAATTGGTTATGCTAGAGAGTTATACGTGCTACGAATCAGAATTCGTAGCACGTAATAGGTAATAAATCGCATTTAAAATTTCTATGAAAACAGAAATAATGGTAATCGCACTACATATTAGAACTTTATGTTAAAGACAGTGTTTAGTGATATATGTATTTAGTGACCACATGCCACTAAATACATATATATTATCTAGGTCTGCTGCCAATTAACATGAGTACGGGTAAAATTATAGGCATACAAGATTTTAACTTTGTCTTTATTAACAGATACTTAAGTCCAAATTAAAGAAAGAAACAACTAAGTATTGTAATTGGAATACGCAAAGGTTACCGCGTATTTTAGTGGACCATCGGCAATATTCGCCACTGATAATTAAAAATAAATCATATTTGTTTCTGTAAATTGGTTTTAACAAACACATTTCTTTATAATAATATTTTTTAAATAGCTGAGATAGGTGTTTCCTATTCGTGTAATCTAAGAAGAAACACCAAAACAAACTAACTCCCTTAAATACAATTCCTATAAAATAATTCTAACCATCAATTATTAGTTAAAGCTAGCTTATATCTTCACCAAAATCAAAACTGTAATCAGATCTGCTTTAAACTTAAGATAACTAAACCACTTATGAATAAGGGTAAACCAGTTAAACTATAATAAAATATAGCTACATGATCACAGCAGTTTAGGAACGCAAACTTAGCAGTTTGCATTAAGCAGTTACGGTCTTAATGACGTTGCTACTTTAGAAAATCGTCTGTCTGTCTGTGTCGACAGAAGTTCAATAAGATCTGAATGGTACCTAGGAATTGTCTGGTTTCTTAGGTGTAGAAGTTATAAGAAAGGTTAGTATGAAATTTGTTTTGTTTAAGTTTTTCTGAGAGGTAATATTATGAATTTGTGTAAAAGAGCAATTTGGTTAGGCAGCCTCCTTCCACCTTAGTGATAACGCTAAAATGTATGACCACGGCATGAACTACTAACTTTTATAAAGTTTGTGCCAATGCTGATTGTAATTCTAATAGATATTGTTTTATAAAGACTTTAAAATCTAACAGGACTTAAACGTTGAATGCCCTAAAGAACAAGCTTCAAGGATCTTAAAATTAAAACCCGACACGATCACCTTATTACAAGTTTACTAAAATAAGCACCTAAGTACTTATAATACCCCCTCCCCCTACCTAATTACCTTTTCAAACATAATTTACCTAAATTCTACTTTTCGTACTTCACTTCTACACATTTTGTTAAACCATACTCATGTTCCACCGCTTAAGTTTTCAAAAAAATAAATAAGTAGAAAAACGTCTAATAGTTTTATAAAAAAACTGATTCTAACAGTCAGACACACCCAAGACCGTTGAGTTTTTACCATTGTCAACCGTATGTAGCTTTAACTATTAAGATTCTTTTCCATTTTCATGTCTTTTTCAGACATAAAGCATTCAAGTTTTATGGCCTCCAATAGTTTAACATTTTATTATTCTTCTACGTTTATGATAATGTAGACGTCTTCAAAAACTACAAAGTTAACATTTGGCGTTTGCAATTTCAATTACACTTGTCTTTCTGACCGTTCATATTAAGACCATCATATTTTTTCTTCCTAAAGAGTTAAATGTTATATAGAACTACGATAAAACATTGCCTGGCTTCTTTTCTCCCTTACTTAATTATTTTTTTTTATTTAATATTTATGGGATTTTTTTTTTTGGGATCTCGCCAACGCACTCACTGAATGCTTGTAATTGTTGCAGCTGTGTGCCGAACTTCACTTTAATTGTAGCTACATAAAAAAATGTCGATTCGTGTTGCGATGCTTATTTATATGAGCTACGTATTCTTTTCTGTATGTCCACAGAAAGAATGATGGGAATAAAATGTGACGTGACATCATCACTGATTTCGCAAAATCACTAGATCTTTAACTTAAGTAGACAGACTTCGGGACGGTTGAGGGAGACTATTACTGACTAAAACACACCCATGTTCCTTCCGTTGCCTGTGTTGCCAGGTGCCTCGGTATCCCTTCCGGACTTTCCCACGACCCCAGCCGGCATTGGCCCTAGTGGACCCCTACACTTGTGATGACGACATCTCTTTGAGGTTTGCGTGGAACACAACGCGCCTACCCAGCCCTGGACCTTACCGGACGGTGAGCTACCCATTGCTCTTCTTTTCATTTCCCGATCTAGCTTATAAATTAAGGCAGACATACCTAGGTATAGTCAAATCGCTCACAGATTTTGATAGGGCAATTGTAGCAACATCTGGGATGGATGGCGAGTAGTGTGTAGCCCTAAATGGGATGTGACTGCTGTAGTTGACTTGACTGGCACTAATTACGCCATTCGCGTGCATTGTTTTGCGTCATGTATGTATACCATAAATAAATGTATTTTGTTTATTTTTCTTTTAACTAGCTGAGTTCCGTAGTCTTATTTACTTCGCTATCGATCGCCAAATGACCAGTTCCTGGAGCTGGCAGCTGAGTTAAAGGCCGAAATTGATAAACGATACTTAGCACATACTTTGGCTTAGATAATTTATGTTCCCGTCTATATGTCCTAAGTAACGTTTATTAATCTCGTCCTTAGCGTCCTTTGATTCGATTACGATTTTCCTGGTAAAAGGAAAATGATTCTATGATCTCTAAATTAATTGATTAATAACGTCGTCTTTTTTATATTACTTAGATAGTCGTCCGTAGTAATGGGGCCTCTCATTACTACGGACGACTCGACTGACAATTCAAATCATAACTGAAAGTGAACATTTTGTAGATTTCTACAGCAAGTTACCAAGCCAATTCAAATGCTCTACAAACCTATGCTGAAATTCACATGTGAACGTCATTCAAGCCGCAAGTCACAAGGTCCTCAGTCGTACGGTACACCGCAACTCGCATCAGGTCGATTTGTGTCCGTAATAGATATCGCTGGCTGCGCTGACTAGTTCTGTATTCTTTAGTAATCCCACTGGCTTGTTTGAACGAGCATCATGGCTTAGCTGGATATGTAGGTAGCAAATTCGTTTGAAACTTAAGATCGAAGGATATCGATTTATTTTGTTTTACGTTTTTTTTTTATTTGATTTTGTCGTTCAATCAACATAGATTTGAAATTCTCATCGTAAATTAAGTAAAAAAAAACAGTATTATATATTACAGTTTTCAGTCCTCGCACGTACGCGCTCCTGAGCGGTCGCTGCGAAATAAAGTTATTACAATGTCCGAGAACAGTGTGAATACGCTCAAGTGTATAAATTGTAACAGTAATATCTGAGGTGTTAGCGTTTATTCGGAATAAACTTGATGTAATGGATAATGAAAGCTTAATAAGAATTTGTGTATCGGCTTTCTCTGAAGAAGACATTGACAGTGCAAAAAGTTACTGTTTTCATCTGTGAAAACAAAACTTAGACTTGTATCAAGACGTAAACAGAAAAAAGAAAAGGATCTCGAAGATATGCTGCCGGTATTAAAAACAGCTGATCCTGATCAATTACCGGTTTTTGTAGCTTACAACTTAGAGAAATTACCACCCGTTTGTTTTGATCATATCGACGTAACGAAGTTATTGAAGGACTTAGTGGTTTTGCGTGAAAAAATAAGACAAATAAAAGTAAATTATGGGACGAAAGAAGACTTAGAAAGTAACCAAAAGAAGGATAGAATGTCTGTAAATAGCCCTGTGTTGTATATTAATTCAAATATTAATATGCGTAGAGCAGGGTATCTGTTGGTTAGCGGACCGTTCGGACTGTCGCATGTTTCTGAGTCATCACTGCCTGTGCCGTGAAACAAGTACGGAGCCGCTGCCGTCGATACCGCCATCATGCCCCTGCACCGCAGTTGTGGAAACAAGCATAGATGACAGCTCACCGGACATAAACAGTTCTTTGCAATATTGTTCTCTCTGTGATTCGAAAGGGGCTGCGCACGACTCCGTCGCATTGGCTCCAATAAACTCAACTTTGTTGGGTAGGAATGTTACGAATGTTAACGATTTTTCGAGTAAACAGCTGACTATGGCTGAAGTATTAAGCAAGGGTGAATGGAAAGAAATTGAAGATGATGGACAATGGACAGTTGTTAAAAATAAAGTTAAAGCACCGTTTCATTGGTAGGATAGGCAAAACTCAGTCCGTTTCAATGGGAAACTTTAACTCAATGACTTATGCAACCCGAGTCATCAGCTGGATCATACGAGTTATAAACAACTCGCGTGACGCAACAAGAGCCAACCGCAGGTCACACTTAACTACAGAAGACATAGTGCAGACTCTGAACCTGCTCGTGAAAACTGCATAGAACAATACCTTTTTTTTTTTGGGTGGGAAATCATCAAAAACTTCTCCCGCTCTGGGCGGAGCGGGAGGGTGTGTCAGACTCTTACCGACTAAAACCCACCCGTATTCCTTCCTGTTGCCTGTGTTGCCAGGGGCCTCGGTGAGAACAATACCTTTGGCGATGAAATAGCGTACCTATACAAACATAACAAGGTACGGGCCACAAACAAACTATTGAGTTTGAGCCCAATACTAGACGCACAAGGCATTCTGCGACTGGGAGGAAGACTTGAACATGCCAAGTTAAACAACTACCAAAACATCCGATAATTCTACCAAACAACCACAAGCTATCAGACCTCTGAATTAACCAAGCCCACAAAACAGTCTCCACGGTGGTGCCAGGCTTACTTTGGGACACCTTCGCAACCAATATTGGATACTTGGCGGCATGAAACCAATCAAGAAGCAACTGAACAAATGTGTCACCTGTCATCGCTATAAAACGCAACGCAGCAATCAGCAAATGGCCGACTTACCAACACCTCGAATTACACCTTCACGGCCATTCACCCACACAGGCCTGGATTTCACGGGACACGTTGAAATAAAGGCTAACAAAGGTCGCGGCATTAAAACAGTTAAAGCCTCATCGCGTTCCTCATTTGTCTATGCACAAAAACTATCCACCTCGAACTGGTGTCAGATCTCAGCACTATAACATTTCTCGCAGCATTGAAGCGGCTATGCGCACGACGAGAAAAGCTAAAACATATCTACAGTGACAACGGAACGAACTTTGTTGGAGCAGCAAGAGCACTAGCCAAAGAACGCCAGAAGGCGATGCAGCTACTAGTCAACGATGACCTCATCAACAGTACTTGCGAGAGTGGCATTGAATGGCACTTTAACGCCCCATTTTGGCCAACAGCGGTAGGATTGTGGGAAGCTGCAGTCAAGAGTATGAAACACCACCTAAAACGAGTTCTTGGTGAACAAAAGCTTACGTACGAAGAGTTTACTACTTTGCTAGTACAAACTGAAGCCTGCCTCAACTCGAGGCCACTAGTCGCTCTAAAAAATGACCTCGACGACATCGATTATTTGACACCAGGCCACTTTTTAGTCGGTGGACCGGTACGTGCACCTCCTATGACGTCAGAGGTTGATAACAGCCTTTTTACCATGGCGCTTGACAGAAAACATGTATAAGGAATTTTGGAAGAAATGGTCCAAAGATTACCTACAGACGTTACAATTACGAGGAAAATGGCAAACCCCAACACACAACATTACAGTGGACGACGTCGTTCTTATAAAGGAAGAACAAGTGGCTCCAGCCCGATGGTTATTAGGGCGAGTTATAGAGACGCATCCTGGACCAGACAACTTAGTACGACTCGTCACTCTCAAAACTAAATCCAACATAATGAAGAGACCCGCAACAAAACTATCCCGGTTACCCATTGAAACAGGGAACAATACTGAAAACAAGCCAACGCAACCCTCGGACAATAAACGACCAGAGGTGACTTCATCAACATCACAACGACAACGTCGGGTGAGCCCTAGACAGGAACGGAAGGGTGCTTCCAACTGTAACGTCCTCCAGGACTTAGACACGTTACTAGTACTCATGGTTACGTGTGTGACACCGTCCATGCAACAGCTCGTCAATGTTACAACCCTAGACCCTACCCGTCTTGTATAATTTGACAAAGCCGCTGACTTACAGATAATACAAGACGAATGGAGACTGGTGATGTACTACAACATGTCGACTTAATGGAAAAGCACTTCTGCCATTGAACAATATGTCCAGCAACTACAAGGATTTTGTCAACGAAATATAGCGTACTTGACTATATCCACACAACTCGAACACGAACTAAACAAGCTCAAACACTACAACGAAGTACTACAATCTGACCATGGAAGACGCAGTAAGCGAGGTCTCATAAACGGAATTGGGAACGTTGCCAACTCTCTCTTTGGTGTACTTTTAACCAATTTGCCGAAAAATACAACAACGACATCAAACTCCTGCACAGCAATGAAGACCACTTGTTCAATCTGTACAAACAACATAAATACAACAATAATCGAAGGAGAATACAACCTCCTGAAGAGGAACGAGCAAGTAATGAACCGACAGTTCATCGTCATCAACAAAAGTCTCAGAGACTCGCTGCAACAACTGAAAACAAAACAAGACCAAGCAACTTTCCTTACTGCTACTGCACTTGCCGCAAACATGTTGGTAGCAAACTTGCGGAGAATACAAGACATGTTGATCAACCTAGTTACATATCTTCGCCACAGCAAAGTCGACACTCACTTGCTGAAACCTGATGCATTCGAAAAACAGTTGAACATCATATCAGGACAAGTACCAAAAGGATTATCCCTACCGTGCTTAAACAAGTTCAAGTCAATCAATCAATCAATCAATCAACTTAGCCTATAGCAGTTCACTGCTGGACATAGGCCACTCCCAGACTGCGCCACAACTCCCTGTCCTCCGCCTCCCGCATCCAGTCTGTCCCAGCCACTTTTTTAAGGTCGTCGGTCCATCTAGCTGGGGGGCGTCCCACACTACGCTTGCCGATACACGGTCTTCACTCCAGGACTCGTCTGCTCCACCGGCCATCGGTTCAAGTTCAAGTGTATCCGGGAAATGTATAAACTAGCAAGTGTACAAGGAAAACTAACTGAAGATTTTATTATTTTCGAAGTAAAAATCCCTTTAGTAGCAGACGAACAATACGAACTAACCGAAGTCATCCCAATCCGCAACATAAAGGGAGCCTCCATGAATAACATAATACCAACAACTAAATACATAGCCGTTAACTTGAAAATGGACATTATGATAGCACTGGATCAACAACACCTTTCATCGTGCACACAAGTAAGCACAAATCAGCTGCTGCTATACATAGCAGCAGCTGATTTGTGTTTAGTCAAGGTTACAACCTTGACTTACCTATATATGGTATAAAAACAGCCACAAAAATGTGCGAAGCTGACATAATAAACAATCGAGGAGTATCAAATTGCCGCACTGAGATATCAAGTTGCAGCAATGAATGGAAAAAAACTACACAGCAAGGGGGCTTGGTTGTTTACGTGTTGCGAGGAATGCACTATGCGTATTTTCTGTCCAGCTGCAATTACGTCACAGACACTACAAAATACATAATCACCTTAGCGACAGGTTGCGTGATGCGCGGCGATAAACATCTAATTCATTCGCACTACAAAATGCAAATCACAATGGATTCAGGAAATGAGCAAGTCTAAGAGATCTACGTACCAAAGATAAACCTAAACGAACTATTAAAAAGCAATAGTCAAATTACAAACATAATAAACATGGAAATTGAAACACCCGAAGAGAAAAATTGAGCTGGTGAAAGAACAACAGGACATCCAAATGGTTAATTCCGTGGAGGCGGAGCAACATCACTACAACAATATTCAGCATATGGGTATACTTTCAAATAAAGGCACGCTGACTCTGTCTACCTCAAGGAAGCAGAACGGCAACGCAGGCGCACAAGGAAGAGATTGAGATCGTAACAAGTCATACTCAACGGGATCTTCGTAGGGAAGGACAAACAAAGGCAGATACACAGACACTAGAAGAGGTCCCCGGACATCTTCCTAACAGCAATAAGGTGGAGAAACGTCACCAATATCAGCTAGCGGAGAATGTAGAACCTTCTAATAACTTCCAGTACATAGTTTACTTTATAATAATGCTTGCTATTTTTGATAATGCTTTGTACTTGTTATTTGTACACTATAGTCGGCATTTTAGTTTTTACCTGAACAAGCAATTGCTAATTCAGTGATTTATGTACATTCGCTGACTAGGAGATTACGCCCGCCACAAGTCACCTACTTTAGGTATTATATACTCGTATTTTAATGTTTTACCTATTAAACAGTCAATCATTAACGGACACAAAACAGTGACTTTATTTTCCTGTACACATCCCGTGTGATTCGTCCACCTACATACTACATCTCAGTGTGCGGAGCTGCTGCCCGTACACTAAGACTCAGGTAACCGTAAAGCTGGAGAAAATGAATATGAAAACAGAAAGGACGTATAATGCATTTAAGGTATTTGTCTCTAAAAATAAATTAGACACCTTTTTAGATGATAGTCTTTGGCCTGAAGGAATACGCTTTAGACGATTTGTGTTTTTTTAAAAAGGATAAGGATTCCTATAATACTCAGCTCCCATCTACAAACAAAACAAAATAATGGCTATTAATGATAAAAGTATAATAACTATAAACTAGATTTAACTATAAAGGTGTGAACAGGTCGGTGGAATGTGTGAGAAACTTATGCATGAGTGCCGACATCATTGCACTCCAAGAAACCTGGATTTGGCCACACGATATAGGATTCCTAGGAAACCTGGATGACAACTTCGCGTACAACGGCAAGTCAGCCATTGACACGTCCGTCAAAGTGATCACAGGAAGACCATACTGTATATATCCTGTTTTATTTGGATTTAATTTAACTAAAATTAATCAGAAATTACCTGCTCAGAATTCTCTTAGTAATAAAGTGCGCCTGGGTGAAAGAAACGGTGAACAAATTCATAATTATTATGAGTACTGCAATAATAAACTAAAATGAATAGATTTTCCCAAGCATCACGTGAATATCACGTGTTCTCACAAAATATGTAATAATGTAGATCATTTTATTATTAATAAATAATTTGTATTTGAAAATAATGTCAACTCTCCAAGAGGGTGCCCAGTATACATATGTTGGCAGTGATCGCATCAAGAAACAAAAATATGTCACAGGCTGGAACAAATATGTCAGTAATGCTCATAGGGAGGCTCGTACTTATAACCAAACGTGGCTACTGCATGGTGACCCACTCAGGGGACTATGTATGAGAAAATGCCCGAAACACGAAGGACATTTAAGACAAAATTAATATTTATTCAAAATAATCAACAGCAAATTAAATTAGATATTTTGGCAAAAAGTCATTCGAAAAAAGAGTTTGCTAAGTTTTGGAAGTCCACTAACAAATTAAATGCCAAGCCGAGTCTCCCTACAAGTGTGGCGGGTCTGAGTGAACCGAAATATATTACCAACCTTTTTGAAAGACATTTTACAGTCCAGTCTCTCTTGCAAAAAGACGGGCGGGTGTTCGATGCCCCCATTGTCGTGGTCTGCAGTCTCTCTTGCAAAAAGACTTGCGGGTGTTCGATGGGGGCATTGTCGTGGTCTGGTGAGCTTGCCGTAATGTTTACAGTTACACAGGTTACTACTGTTATTCAAAAAATGACAAGAGGTAAATCGCCCGGCCACGATGGCCTTAGCGTCGAGCACCTGAAGTACGTGGGGCCACACGTGTATTCTTGCTCTTTTTTTTAATTTATGTCTCAGTCACCGTTATTTACCACAGGACCTTATGCGTACAGTGGTAGTTCCGATTATTAAGAACAGGACAGGGGACGCTTCTGACGTGTCTTATTGCAGGCCTATTTCGTTGGTCACGATAGTCGCCAAGTTCTTGGACAGTTTGCTTGATCAACAGTTGGCTAAACACGTTGATCTCCATAACGCCCAGTTTGACTTTAAATCTGGTTTATCAATCTGGAAATCCGCCCGGGATTCCCGAATTTTGCCTTTCCCTCAACCGTCCTACCTCCTCCTTCGCGAGCATTACTGCTTCGCAGAAGGAGGTGACGGCTGCCCATGCCCTCTCGCTCCGTACCATGGCCTGAACCAGGGCCGGACGCGAGAGATCTCTGCCGCCAATCGCCTCCACGAGGACACGGCGGTGCTCTGCCCAAGCCGGGCAGACCTCCACCGTGTCCTCCGGGCGATCCACACAGTGGTGACACCCGGGCGAGCAAATAACCAAGCAAGTAACCCAAACGCTCCTCTCACCTAAACTGAAATTCATACGCGGCGTGCACCGCTCATACTGTTAGCCACTGGTTGTCACGAGCGGTGATTCGTGCGGGAATTATTGTGTTAAGGTTTTTTTGCGCTTTTTGCTACTCCGTGTTGTTCAAAGGATTTGCTTAAAATTTGTGTGCGGAAATATGAGAAGCTGTTTCATGATGTTGTTTAGTTTTGAGTTCAATTCGTTGATGTGCATTTGGGATAATTTTGGTCGTGCACACAGAATGCACACGGACGTGATCTCTCTTCCGTGTGCATGTTCTCTGTGCCTTTCATGTGCGTTTTCTCGTTCCGTGTATGTTGGGCTCTTTAAACGTTGCTCTAGTTTTGGGTTTAGTTTTTGCTAGTAATCCTGTTCGGGGTAGGGCATGAATACTGTTATTTGTTCTTTGGAAAGACTCCCAGAAAAACGAGTACGATGGGGCAATGGAGTTTAAAGGTCCTGTGACTCATATTCCTTATAGTTTGTCCAATCAAAATCGATGTCAAAGTATCATACATATTTTGACAAAGATTCTGTTTAAGTATCTTTTAGTTTCCTACTGATCAGAAATACAAATCGTTGACATGCCATCACACAAACATACCTAACATTTTATTCATAAGTAAGTATTTATGTAGGTATTACATCAGAAACATAAATATTTCACCGTGATCACCGTTGGCTGCCAAACGTGGTGATGACCGCTGAATCTTCGTTGTTGCGGTCAGGTTGGCCCTCGTTCAACATCCAACATTTTAGTGGTACATGTGAATACTGGATGTAGGTACTGTGTTACGTGTGTTTTGTACTAGCAAATACAGCTGATTTCCCATCGGAGAAAAATACGAATACAAACTTTCATCCCCTATATTTAATACATTTAGGCGATGAATTTTTAAAAAATCCTTTCTTGATGCTTGTCTTTGTTATATGAGGAACCCTTGTGCAAAAACATGAACACGCAGCGGTTTCGACTCTGAGCAGCGCGTTGTCTATCAGTGAATGAATATTAAAATGTTACCCAAAGATATCTTTATAGTTTATCCCGTGATTACTTTTTATTTTCTATCACTGAATTTTGGCTTCCACGTGATAACCTATGATTTAATCCTGTTTAATTTTACCCAACTAAATTCTCAACCAATAAACAGTACATTTCCAAGGAACCGTACGTCCAATTCAGTTAAAACTACAAGCCACTTACTGCCGAACACATAGTGCAATCTTATATGTATGCAAATTGCAGCTGCGTTCTGCCGCATCTGAGCCGCTGTTATAGTTGGCCCTGATACATGTGTGTTAAACGGGCTTGTGGAAGAGAACTGAGAAGTTTAAAACTTGGCTTTGACATTTTTATTATTATTAAACTGAAGAAAATTACGCAAACTATACAAAATCGGGTTGGAAAACGTAAAACGCTGAAGGAAAACTACGTGAGGCAACCGGCATGTCCTAAAACCAAATTTTTTAAAACATTTGACATCCACCAACCTGCACTGGGCCTGCGTGGTGAACAATGGCCCACTCCCTCTCAAAAAGGGGAGGTTAGTGGAAACATAACAGGCTGATTATGCTGTAATGCTCATCTATTTGGATCTGTGACATATGGTGTAAAGTAGGCAAACCATTTCCAATCTGTGTCTACATCAAAATAAATAATGAATTACAAAAGGACTCCGTCTAAAAAAAAAGCATTCAGCACAAGAAAATTATAGTCATTTACATAAAGAATAAAAGACATTAATTAAATCTTGCTAGACAATCGCCTTATGAGACAAAGGGGAAATAATGCAAAGCTGAGTGTTGAACCTTTGCTAGTTTGAGAAAGCACTTTAACTAGAATAAAAGACCGTTTTATAGGGGAGACAAGTTTATTTTAATGCATTTTCACACATTTTATGATAATAAGGTAAAAGGCACAGCCAAAGTAGATAATTATCGAACATATTTTTGTTTGGAAACCCAGCAATTAGCATTTCCCTACAGGGCTCGAATCGCTCTACAATGTTTTATAGTAAAAATCTACTATTTCCAAAATATTATCAGGAAAGCCTTTAATTTATGCAATCGGTCAATAATGAAGCCTGCTAGCTGATCTCTGGCGACGTCAATACTCTTTGATTCATTATTGGAAACCACAGATCTCTAAATAGAGTTCAAATCTTCTAAGTGAGTGAGTTCTAAATCTTGATTTCATATTTTTCCTACATAAACAGTGTTAGTCTGAACCAAGAAAGTTTTTACCCTTTATTCGTCTTCTTTTTTGGTAGTTCGTCATCATAAACTTTCAATGATTATCTATTAAAGAATATAATTATAAAATAAACACGTACTACCAAGTTAAAAATAGAACCAGTAACATATATAATGTAGCGTCACTTAGAAAGTCCAGTAAAACAGAAGCGTATGTACCAATTTGTAGTAATTTAGATAACAGAATTAAGGTTGCTATCACACGGCGCCGCCATGCGGGCCGACCGATATTCCCAATGATATGGCTCGCGCCCGGTGCGTATTTGAACGGGCGACTTTACTTGAATTATGAAAAAGGAAAGATTTTTATATAGGAGTGAGTTTTATAAGATTTGTTTTATTGTATCGAACTGTCTAGTTTGGAAAGTTTGATGCGAATCTCTGTATATCGAGGTAAACGTGAGGTATTTTGCTAGCAATTAAGGATATGATAAGGGTAACACTGCTCTGATCATCTGTTGTTGAATTCTTACAAATATAACTCAAAATCTAAGTCTTTGTGATGTTTCAGCGGATACGCTAGACCAGTTTCGCAATATTTTTTACGCACATGATTATTTATTTAGTTTAAAATAGCAATTGAATTATCAATACTGTCACTGTCGTAGACTTCTAAGAACGCCTTAATTAAGCTTCCTACTGTTTTGAAATAAATTATTTCACCTTCATTTGAAATATAACGTGAGTCATTAAAATTTATTCATGTGTAAGTAGCATTAATTGTAGTATGTTTACATCCACTCTCCTCCCAACTAGGGCAATCCAAACGCAGCACCCCGCTGTAACATCATTTTATCTAGCCGGAGCGGTCAAGCGTTCCACAGCGGAATAAATTTCCACCAGCAGCTTGAAGCTTCTCTGTAGCTCCGCTGAATTTTTGCTGTAAAACAAGCTCACAATTTATGAATGTGTTGGTGAATTGTAGATTGTTTTTGAGAAAATATAAGTTGCTGATATTACGTGTTGTAAAGGAAACTCTTTGTAAGATGCTAGGGTTAAGCGAACTTCTAATAAATTATAACTGATGTTTTCATTAGTATTTTCCTTCTACGCATCACTACCAATTGCTGTCTCTGAACAATCGTTGAGAAAAGAGTCGAAATCATCCTGCAATCACCTCCTTAGACTTTAGACAACAATCGCTGTCAAAGTGTTTCGTATTTCTGCAACGATTTTCAATAGGATTGACACTAATACGCTTTTCAGTAGCTTATGTCAACCCCATGTATTTTTGACTTTACCATCAGCGTCATCGCTGATAGAATGTTATTTTGGGTAGGTCGTCAGCCTGCTAAAGTTTTTGTTTAAGTAATTCATACTAACTTACTAGACCATTATATAATTAAGTCTTTCCAGTGGAGCATAATATTTCCTTTCCTACGTTTGATGTGTTAGCCAGTGAAATTGCCTAGCATTCTTTTTAAAACAAAATTCCAAACATTTAGGTTCGACTTGTTGCAAAATGTCTAATAAATAGTTGTGCAGTACAACTGACTTTTTTCCACCGCAATTAGGTAATTCAGCTAACCCTACTTCTGGCTGTATTTTCAATGTATTCATTGTGTAGTAGGAAATGTCTGGTTTCATCCCTCATTAAAATACCAGCCTATATTTAATTGTAATAATCATCTTACAGTCTATGTCCACGATGATCAAACCTTAATCTACCAACCTTCTAATTATAATTTCTCTTCTCCATCTTGTCCCATAACGCCAGTGAAGTATATGTAGATTACTATGGTATCCAATGTGGTGCCAACACGTCATCATCTATGCATTGCTGTAATCACAACGCAAGTAGCAGGCGTCTTGGTTTATGGCTTAAAATAGTAACTAGTATGACGATATATTCGGTATATACCTGTGTCCATATTGTAAGGGGTGCTACACACATTGTCGAGTCGGCACATTTGATACGGTGGTATTTGTTGAACAATAAAGTCGACTCGAAGCAATTCAGCAATAGTTCGGCTTGTGCCGATCGGAAGTTCGGTATCTACCCTCGCTGAATTATGTCCGGTTCGGCTTGGCACACTATGAGCTAAGCCAAGTGACTTCCTGATAAAAAGATTAGCCAGTCAATAAGTTGGTTGGCTTAAAAATATTATCTATCCAATTATTCGCGAATACTAGTTTTTTACCAAGATTTTAACAAAACTTACTAAAGGAATAGTGTCAGAAATAGGACCTAACACAAATCCCTTAAAATATAGTGAAAAACTAGCTTCCTGTAATGGTTTTGAGACCATCTACCACGGAACAAAGCCTACATACTTTATCCAACTAGAGAATTTTATTAGATGTCCAAAATATTATTTTATATGTATACTAACTAACACTAACTAACGCCAAGGAGAATAAATACCTACTGAAATATTAACCTTTCCACCCATTCGATCGCCGACAATTTCCCACATCTCCATTCAAACGCCTACATGCACCCGGAACAGAACAGGCTCATACCATTCACGAATGTAGTAGTAAGGTGACAATCGCGCAGGACACAAAGCCGCGCCACTAATTGGAAACTGTGCAACACCAAACGGAAGGTCAACACGCTTCACATACAGTGTGGGGCAGAAATAGTAGACACGCATTTATTATATCCTGGTATTTTTATTTTTTCGTGGAGTGGGACTGATCTTATGTTTTGAAGAGATATTAAGATTCCTTAGTGCTTTCTTATACACTAGTAGAGGGATAAGAATATAATTATGTTCTATTGCAAAACAAAGCTAGAAAATAAAATAAAATAAAGTGGTAGAAAGTTCTACTAAATAGGTAGGTACAAAGTCGGTAACTAAAGATTGTAACAATGAGATACCAACTTATAAAAAAAAAACAAATGCAACAAACAATAGACCAACCCAAAAAGATTTCCAATATCTGACAAATCTGTTCACTCCACGATAGGTATACTCGCACACTGCATACCAACATGAGTAACCCACTTGTTCGGTGCACAATGAGACTCTTTAAATATTGCACTGAATACTAGATTCGGTCGCCTACAAACTACTGATCTCGTTTTTTTTTTGTAAAAATTAAAAGTAAAAATGTAAGTTAGTTTTCACAGACTGACATAACTTGTTTTCCTTCTAATAATTATAAGCAAGGAAGTCAATTAAGCAAGTCATAATTTTTGACCGCATGAAGAGTTGCCAAATAAATATGGCATGAGGTCATATAATAGGTCCATGACACAATTATTATTATATCTGATCATTTTAATATACACTTTGTAACCAAGTATTATTGAATAATGTGGAATTGAATTGAGTGATTTTTTTTAATAAAAATATGTTATATGGTACGCTCTGACAGGAAAAGGCCCACCAATTTCGTATTTTAATTTAAAATATAAGCAACAACGCATACATTTTTAAGACTATCCAATCCCGCACAGCAATGTCATCAAAACGAAAATATTTGAACTTGCTCCAATATTCAAATGGAACAAATTGAATTCTCCCAAACATCGGGAGGCTCAAAAAATACGAACACACTTCCCAACGAACGTACGAATGAAATATTAATGTTGCCATCAATTCACCGAGTTTCACCTCAGATGAGTTAAAAATTTAAAAAACAATGCTATTTGGCTTGCGGCCAAACGCGAAACGTTGAGCGGTGCAAGAATTGAATGTGATAGTGAATAGTAGGGAAAAATGCTAGCTTCGGCCATTTTGTTATCTTAGTAATTAGGGGAATAGAAGCACTTGTGGGTCATTAAGTTTAGAAACTAAGAAATGGGTAGTTTGGGCAGTTATTCTGAATGGTTGATCTGATATTATGAATGCAGTAATATTCCTCGTAAAAACCAGATTTTTTTAATTGTTTACTTTTATAGTATTTTCATAAAACCAATGAACTTTTGTACTTGTTTAAAGTTTTATAATAGGTTATTTCTATTGGCTGATATCTTACATATTCATAAACGTTATTTAGCCTGACAGCCATCCATTGCTAGACATACCTATGCCTTATCGCCGAACCTGCGCTTTCCGCATCCAGCGGATACCCGCAACCGTCACCAGATCGATGGATACAACCTGTATGTGACAGACTTATGATTCTGAATCAAAACTGAGCACCGCCCTTTTAAAAGACGGTAAAAAACAGAAATAAATAAATTATAATTGACTCATTTTAATAATCAAAACCCAAACAAAGCGTAAGGCTCGAATTAAAGACCTTTCACAACACCCTTGCAACGCTACCATTAGGCCAATGAGCAGTAATGTATGAGAATATAAATATTAATATCATACTCCCAAAATATCCGGGTGAAAGTCAACATAATGTAACATCATGGCATTTTAAAACACCCCACTCAGCGTTTTACATACTCAAAATTATGCGAAAATTTCGTTTCATCTCGTGATAAGAAAAACATCTTTACAAAAAATAAACGTGAGTTTTTGAACATCTTTGTTACTCAACTACTCAAAAACGGCTAAACAGATTCGGATAAAACTTAGCAAACAGATAGACTATGTCTTAATTTATATATAAAATTGTTTTAATTACGGTAAATGAAAGAGTTTACCAACGAGGCAAATGTACCCACGGACAGCAGCTGGTATAAAGACATTTATAGGACGATTTTTTGCCTCAATTTCGGTACCGTCTCCCGTGTTGTGTAAAAATTCGTTTTATGCGCTGAAAGTATGTCATGCTCACTCTAATGATCCAACACACGCCGTGTGGGATCATTTAGCTCCCTTTGGTTGAGCTGAATGATGCTAATCCATGAGTCATGTTCGTGAACGGGCGCCGTCAGTAGGGCTGGTCATCTCTTAGCTGCCACGGCTTATTTTTTTTATTTTTTATGATGTAACCAATATTTTGTAACCATAATTTTATTTAAAAGAGTGTCCGTGGAGTTTCTTGCTCGTTCTTCTCCATAGGTACCTACCACGCTTTGGAATGGACAACTAGCTTCATCTTTCTGGCGTGAAGCACGGTTTATTAAACCGCACGCACGCACGCACTGTCGTGACAAAGTTGACACATTGTCACACAACTGGTGTTGTTTAATAAAACAGAAAACTTTAAAAAGAAACTTACAGCTCCGTTTTGAATACGTCCGAAGCAGCTGTTTCAGTAAATAAACAATGATACTTTGGATTTAGGAAACACGAAGTAATGTTTATTTTGCTCTGATAATATTGTAAACACTATCTTATGTGAATTCAGGTGGAAAGGTAATGGCGTTTACTCGTCATTGTGATTTTCAATGGCTAATTATTTTCCAGGCGACTAACAACTTAAAGGGCGACTAACTATTTTCTACTAATAAAATAAACTGTGTAGTAAAAGTAATAGGTGGGCAGCTACAGTAAAGTAGCACTTTAAGTATTAAATCATTTGGGTTAGGTTAGGTTAGAACAGTGACCACTAACGCGCGACGGCGAGCGAGCGAATCGAGCGTGCCGCGGCAGCGACCACCGAGTGGCAGATCCCCTCGGTTGTTGGTGACTCTAATTTACCAAAACAAAAACTCAATGCTAGTTTAAATTAAAACGAAGCTAACAATTGATTATTAAGCTGCTAATTTATACTTAAAATGCTACTTCACTGTAGCTGCCAACCTATTATTTTTGCTACCATTTTAATTATTTTAAAACCCTAAATCAGATTTGTTTGTCGCCGCGTTAAATACATGCCATTGCCAACCAAGCGTGTTGATTTACCGCGATGATATTTTGCTTTTAATCTGAAATATGATGGATGTATACACACTATCGAGGTACATAATACAGCTGAATCTAGAGTCTCTAGATTATTGAAATAGGTTACCATTTCTGGTTTAATGGTATAAAACAAACATGGAACTGTATTGAATAAATAAAAAGGTACATAAATCACTTGTAAGTGACATATCAATGCTTAGCCCTTCGGGACCTATTGGTGTGATGCTACGGCACATCCGGCTTTTCAGCTCTATCACTCATAACAGTGAAGCAGTGTGCCAGAGGCTTTTTAGAACTCGATGTGCCTTTCAAAATACATTGCCAATCTCCTTTATTCAACAATCCCATACATCTCACTCTACGTCAGCACCCACACACACAAACCACGTTAAAAAACTATAAGTAATCAGCTCACTGATTACATGGTTTTCCGCAGAGGAACCGAGCTGGCTTCAATGAAATCTAAATGCTGTACACCGATTAACTGGCAACATTCATCACTAAAGAAATGTGCCGTTATACTGATGTTCTTTTAGTGTTTATTTGGTAGTTTTTCTCTAGAGACAGAAATGCTAGTGAATTGGCTCGTAATTTAAGGTCAGCAAAATGAATTAAATTAGGTCAATTTTGTGAATTTTCTAGTGCTCAGTCTTCCGAGCACTAGAAAATTCTAAGCACTACCTTCTGAGCACTAGCGATTCATTTCGGCACATAAAAGAGTATTGGCTCTTGCCAATACTCTTTTATGTGTCGAAATGAATCTATCGAAATGAATACTCTGGATTTCATCCTAGCTTTCCTGAGCAGCAAGGCTTATCTTGATTCTACCGTGTGGTCTCTTTTGTATCTGTAGCCAGGGATGCTGTGCATGCTTGAACTATAAACGACTAACATGAATCACATGAAATTATTGTCTGTTTTTGCAAATTTTAAGTGTATGTTGTGTGACTTTTATCTACATTGACATACGATGACATACATTGACATACGGTGACCCTTTAGTACCTTCCCGCGACTCCGGCAGGCATCGGCCCTAGTGCACCCCTACCTTTGTGCTGACGACATCTCTTTGAGGCGCGCGTAGAATACAACGTGCCGTTGACCCGGGCCTGGTCATTACCGGACGGTGAGCTACCCATTGCTCACCGTCAGCAAGCCCGCGCCTACGGTGGCCGGAAATCCTCCCGGGATTACCGACGCCCAGGGCGTCTCCTGCGGCGGCTAGGGGCGAGAGAGCGTGAAATTTGCCTTTCCCTCAACCGTCCCGCCTCTTCCTTCGCGAGCATTACTGCTTCGCAGAAGGAGGTGGCGGCTGCCCATGCCCTCTCGTTCCATACCATGGCCTGATCCAGGGCCGTACGCGAGAGATCTCTGCCGCCGATCGCTTCCACGGAGATACTGAGACTATAAAAGTAGTTAGAAGTTCATCATCTCGCATTAAAGTCGTACTTGAGACTGCGAAGGAAAATAAGTTCAATATACTTCAAACGTACATATGTAAATGTTACTACAACAGTGATCTAAACTAATATTATACCTAAACTTGTAAAATTATATGTTTGTTTGTAAGAGGTTATCTCTGGAAGTACTAACCAGATTACAAAAATTCTCTCACTGATAGAAAACTACACTATTTCTGAGTGCCAAGTGGCCACTCGCGCGTCGAAACCGCGCGCCGTTCGCCACCCGCTGCGTCCAGCTACACGTTTCGCGAGCGTGCAAAATTCATGTTTGAAACTATACAGAATCAATAGGTGTTAAAACTAAATTACGACTTCATAGTCCAAAGTACTGTAAAAAAATGTTAAACTTGAGAATATGTGTTGAATTTCTGTAAAATATTTGTTCTTACTGAATTTTTGTACAATAATTTGTAGTTTGTGTCAATAAAACCTATTTATTATTAAACTAGACTATCTAAGTTTTTTTTTTGATACCCATATGTCCTTATTTGGTTTCTACAGAGTAGCACAATGAACCAAAACAAACACCCCATTCCCTCATAGTTTCTGCCTACCCCCATGGGAAGAAGGCGTGAGTTTATGTGTATGTGTTAATTATATATATTTTAGAACAACAGTACCTAGGTATTCAAAATAATGGTCAAGTAAGCACCAAAAAAAAAATCCGTTGGAAACATCAAGCAGACACGATGTATGAGGTCAATTACATAGTACTTGCTATTTTACACTTGTATTTTTATGTACCTACATAGGTACACAAAAAACAGTTGGAAACGGCAAGCACCCAATAAATAAATAAAAACCGCAAATCATAACCTCCCTCATTTGCCGTAGTCGGTGAAAAATAATATCAATCACACTCACAATTTAACATTATTTTGTACGAACCCTTATTTCGGTAAATATCGTAAACGTCCAAAGCTACAATGTTGGCCTATAAAAATGCCCTGCGGAACGAATTAATATCAGGATGATCCTAACTATTTTTGTAGTATTTTAACTTTCTGAGCGTATTTAAATACTAATAATGAACTAATGTCTATATTACAAGCATTATTCTATTACATTATTTAGTAAAACATATGTAATTTAATACGAAAATGCCGACGCGCAGCGTGTCGCTGGGGCCAATTTTTTTCATGACGATTTCATCACAATAACATGGATTCAAAACTTATGATACTATAGATATTCGGTAACCTTGATTAATGAGGATTGTTATGATATATAACACTAATACATCGTATTATTAATTATGTTGTACATAAATGATTTGTAAGCAGGATGCATCGTCTGTGAAAAAACATATAAATAAATCGACGTATACTATCGAAATTACAAAAAAGCCATTTTCGTTTTATTGCACTAATAGCAAGTAGAGTTGTATGATTTTATATAAAATTATGTACCAATTTTGATACCCTCAATTGTTTTTAATTGAACAAAATCGAAAGTACATAATATGAACACATTAAAACATCGAAGTTGCAGCTTTCGATATTACGAGTATACGTGGTCAGCGGTGCGCAGACGCGACACGAAACTACCTGTTTTGTCAGTGTTACCCGAAATTGCGAGCGAACGCACGTGTGGATTGTGAGGTTAGGTTTAATAATTTCATATTCTAGCAGTTTGCCGATATCGGAACCAAAATATAAAGATTTGTTGTCGCTTGGTAATGCTGGACACATTCCAAAGCAATATCACAATTTTTACAATTTTGTCAGTAATGTAATAAATTGGCTGTAATAGGCGGCGATTCTATTGCCATTTCATCATCATTTCAGCCAAAAGATGTCAACTGCTGCACTTAAGCCTTCCCAAAGCACCGCCACTTCAAGCAGTTTTATGCTTCCCGCATCCAGCGGATTCCTGCGGCCTTCACAAGGCCATCGGTCCACCTTGTGGGAGGCCTTCCAACGCTACGTCTTCCGGTACGCGGTTGCCACTACAGAAGCATTCGACCCCATCGGCCATATATTTTGCGAGCAATGTGCCTGCCCACTGCCATTTAATATTGGCTATTCTTCGGAGTATGTTAGTTATCTTAGTTATCCTGCGGATCTCTTCATTTCTGATTCGATCACGTAGTGAAACTCCAAATGCCCTCTCCATTCCCCTTTGGGTGACTTTTAGCGTTCTAACAAGGCCCATTGTCAGCGACAACGTTTCAGTTCCATAGGTCATCACTAGCAACACGCACTGGTCAAAGACTTTCGTCTTGAGACACTGACGCGGTATGTGGGACGAGAAGATATTGCCTAGTTTCCGGAACGCTGCTCAGCTGAGTCGGATTTGAAGATTGACCTCTTTCTTGAAGTTGGACCTACCTAACTGGAGAGTTACCCGGCACAAAATTTGGCTGCTAATAACCCTTTGCTGAACAAGAGAATTAAACGCAGATCCCCAGAATGCTTCGGAGATGCGATTGCAACCACTGAACCAACGGGACAATCACATTACAATTTTATATACCCGACAAATGGCAACACATCCATCCATTCAAACTCATAAAATATTCAATTTCGTATGCATACCTAATAATTGTTTTTAATAATTTCACCTTTCAAATCATAATTTTCAATAACCCCCAACATGTCAATACCACGACGTTAACGTTGACACGAAAACGCATAGAATTTCAATTTACGGCTTTAAGGATGGAGGCTTAGTTCCGTACTAAGCTCAATTGGAACTGAACGTTTTTGGCAAAGTGACACTGTAACCCACAATCTGCTTAGATGCTTGAAATGTTTGTTGAAACAGATTTTGTATTAAAATGATATGTGCTTAGTTTTAGTTGAAAGGTCAAAGTTTTCATTGTAAAATGTGGAACACGTGTGCTTGGATGGAATTACAACAATAAATAAGCTTGCAAGAACTTAGCAAGCGTTTTTTTATGAGAATTATCTGAACATTGTTTTCCTAAATCATTTATTTCCTGAAAGTTAATAGTTTATTTCAGTCTTTGAAAATATTTTCTCATCTTCTTTACTTTTGTGTGCCGTATAAAAAGCATGCAATATAATAATAATTACTTCCTATGTTTCGGTTAAATGGACCATAGCCTGAGGCAAAGTCGCGCGCTGCATACGTAGCCGAACTGCACGCTACTCTGAACGGCGCGCTGCATGCGTAGCTGAACTGCACGCTACTCCAAACGGCGCGCTGCATGCGTAGCTGAACTGCACGCTACTCCAAACGGCGCGCTGCATGCGTAGCCGAACTGCACGCAACTCCGAACGGCGCGCTGCAAGTATAATGTCGCTATAATTTCACCGGCAGTCCATCCTAAACTTTATTCATTTTAGCTTGTTGTTTGGTTTGGTGTTGACAGGATACATTTTTTATTTTTATTTTATATGTAATGCGTATGGTAAGTTAGTTAGTCAATTAAGTTAATGTTAATATTTGACATAAAAGTTGTGAAAATTTATCCCGAACACTGAAAATCAAATAGTACCAGTATCAGAAACATAAAAGCAAAATCCATTTCCACACATCCCATCCCTTTTATCTGAATTCAAACAGATCTACCCGTGAAAAATCAGCATCGTGCTCCGAATATAAAAGCAGTACTCCTTATACATTACCATATCGTTTGACGTTTGAAAGCCAATTTTATTGCTTTTCCTATCAAAGGGCGCAATGGAATTTAAACCGTCCATTTGCGTCGGTATTCAAGTGCTTATTCGCATTGGGGAGTAATGAATACGGTGTATGGCGTGTTTGTGGTTCAGGATTGGGTACGGTGTTCTTTCAAGGTGTAATTAGGACAGGTTGGACGGCATTGATATGCTGGAAAACGAAATAAAGAGTGATGTGATATACCTAAGTAGTTCTTTCTTTGTATGAGGAATGGCCATTTTATGCTACCTCTTATCTTGTTGGAAACCACGACTTAATAGTTTGATTAGCTTGATTAGCCAAAACGCAGTGAGCAAGCTTAGTAATTCAAGATAGTAACGGTTCTGAATTAAATAGTCTATGTGTGTAAGATTTTATTAACCGTAACATTTGCCTATGAAAGTAAGCAGATTCCGCTTAACGTTTTATTTTATCATGCTCACAAGTTACGAGATTTGCACACTTTTGTTAAAAACGGTACCTAATTAGCTGTAATAATGCTAGTCCCGGCAAAAGCATCTTTCGTGAGAAGCGTTTTGTAAATAAAAATTCAATCTCAAAGAAAAATTCTCGCGCTTTCTCTTTAATGAGCATTCCCCAACGAACCAATACTATTAAAACAGTACATTTACACATTATATAAATTTTAGTAGCAACAAAAAAAAGCTGAGTCGATACCCACGCAGATTCAAAAATGGAAGGTCGGTCAAAACAGAGGGTAGACGAAAGCTGGTACCGAAAAAAACGCGCGCTAAGCACGAAACTGAGCGCGAAAAACGCCCTAGGTTCATTGAATTGTTTGTGACATACTGTTATGAAGATTTGAGAATAACTTTTTGGAGTTTTGGCCTTAAATTGACTGCACGGCCGGGGTGAAGTAGAGGATTGGATTTTATGCTACAAGTCATATGTTAAATTCTCTTAGTTTTATGTTCCAACGAGTTCCAACTGCTAACGACTGCAATGCATTTTAAATTGCCTGCAACACTGGCAGAAATCGTGTCGCGGTCAAAACTTGTGGAATTTCAAACTTCTTTCCATTTTGAACAAGATTTACGACGCGTAATTTTTGACATAGTGTGTCATAGAAACTATAATTATGAAAACCATACTTTTCCAAATCGATTATATTTTAAGCTGCTTCTTAATCCCCGCAATAGCTGATTATGTTGCCGCTGCAATAAAGTTATGTGCGGACACTTTTTCATACGCCGCTTCAAAGACAGTTCTCAAGACGCAACTGTAGATATGGAACGACTGCCTCGAATTGCGTACACAGTTCAGAATTTGATTTTGTTTCCTTTTGTGTATTATTGTACTGTAAAAGAAAATTAAAGTATATATTGGTTTCACTGGAAATTGGTTTCCATGAAAGACTCTTATTTTTTAAAGCTTGAGCTAATGAGAGGGAAGTTATAAAGTGCAGGTATCTATGTAACGTCAACTGCATGCACCAGTTGCACTTTAAAAATCGTCCTTACTACTCTACGCTTTAAAGGCGCTGTCAATGTCAAATTGTTATCACCGACGCCGACGTGCACTTGACTAGTTGAATCTTCCGAATATGTTAAATTCAGTATCACAGAAATCTTGCGATGCTCTTCCTTCAGTTTGGCAAATACCACAGCAGTATGTAACACCACGTCCTCAGTTTAAATAAGTTCATCTCAATATTCCCTTTGAAGCCATTATTTTACAACGATCAGTTATCTTCCAAACGCCGTAGTAATTGTTGGAGGAAAGGGGTTTCTAATTCACTTCAGTTTCCATATTCGTATGAAAAGGTGTTAAGAAAATGGAAAATGATATTCATGCTTAATCTTTTCTTAAGTATGAACCAACATCGCCTGTTTTCCCCGAAGAGTTAGGCAGGCTATAGTACTTACATTTTGCCAGTTATTATTAATTAAGTAAACGAAAAATGTCCTTTCTTTCTATGTGGACTTAGTTGTCCATCAGCGAGGATATCATCGTAGTCACATTTCGTTAGGTCGGCCACTACAGTTACAAAAAAAGCCCATTTTCATTTACTTATTTCATTATTGATCTAGCCCATTTCATTCTGTGCGGTAGCTTGGAAATTCGTTGACCTAGAATTCAGAGATTAAATAAAGATCAAAGGGGAATTTTAAACTAGTTTAAAATACCTATCTTTGTAATGCAAGTTGGTAATTAAAGATAAAAAACTTAGCTGGAAAGTTTTTTTTACCTGTTAAAAATATATGCATAACAAAAATAACATAACAAAACTCTTGTAACTCCTGCGATGAAGGGAGAGGAAAAGGAAGGATATAGGTGTCTTGTTGTTTGGATCCTTCCTACCTGAAAGCATTCATCTTAACTGCAGAAATTCAAAAAGTGTAAAAGTACTAATAGTAGTAATGGCATACTCATCAAACTCAGGCATAGCCTACAATTCTAAAGCTCGTAGCTAGCGCTATCAGCTACGGCGCCAGCGTAGAATACCACGTAGACCCTCAACAACAATAACTAATAAGCTATGACGTACTAACACGATAGTTTCAACCCACAAGTGCATGCTTATATCCCCACTTATACCTTAGAATTTATGCTAAGTACGCACTATAGCGTTCTAAGCCCGCAGAATTCTAAGAGGCTCCTAGTTTGGAAGTCAGAAAAGCAAAAATGTTGAGGTTTTATCTTTGTAATTTTTGGACTTTGTAGTAAATGATTGATTATTGATTGTTGGCCATTATTTATGTAGGTACCTATTGTGTCTTGTGTACGTTTGTTGAAGATTCTAAATAAATAAATAAATAATATAAAATAAAACGTTTATTCAATTATCTGGCTGCCTCGAAGTTTTTAATTACGAGGCTTTGTTTAGAATATTTGGCATGCTTGCATTTGACCACTATTACAATCACCTGATGGTAAATGATGGTGCGTAAAAATACTGAAGTTGAGCTGCTCCGGATTAGACTGTGACTGAAAGCCGATCCCAACATAGTTTTAGTTGGGAAAAAGCAGATGATGATGATGATAATTAAAGAACTTCCAGTTCAGTTCTAGTTTATTGTGTTTATATGTGTACTTGTTTATCCATTTTATAAATAGTTATTTTCAGCTATGTATGTATTATGTTGCACTACTAGGTTATGTCTCTGCATCACCCTAAGGTTGACTTGCAGAAAATGCCTCAAGCAGTAAGTCCGCCTTTGTTTAGTACTTTTTACTTAACAAATAAATAAACTTCTGAAATTTAAGTTTTCTATCCGTTTAAAAACATTTAGAGGAATTTCATGGTTAACAGAAACACATCATGATAATCAATCTGTTCACTACCTCACTAACTTTATCCAGGAAAAGAAATCTGGAAAACTTCCATCTATTATATAACATCACTGTTATCTATTATTTTATTATCTATTATTATTCGCGGGCGTCGTATGGAGCGTCGTAGGTGTCCAATTTAATAATGCGTTCAGAAAACTGATGGGGTTGCCATGGCGTTGCAGTGCATCAGGAATGTTTGCAGCGGCGCGTGTAGATTGCTTTTACACAATAATGCGCAAGCGCGCAGCATCCATGATGGCTCGAGTCATGGCCAGCCCTAACAGGGTTCTGAAAATGATTGCTGACAGAGTGGACTGTCCTTATGTTATTCACTGCTGTCAGTTACATGTGCCGTCGTATCGTGTTGTTTACTAACAGTTAGTTTTAAGAGCAACCCTATATGAGTCTTCGCTCGAAATAAAGATTTTTAATTTGAATTTGAATTATTCCAAATCGTTTAATCAACTGTCGCTGTTGGTTTTTACGAAACTTTTGAGAGAATCATCAAAACAAAGGAGAATGGCGAGATTGCATGTAATTTGGGACCCATTGATAGGGGTAGCGTATATTATGGAAACTTATGAATAGTTAAAGAACGACATAAATCTAACAAAAAAGCAAATGGAAAGTAGGTTAGAGAAGTTGGGAAAAAAAAGATATGAAAGGTAAAAGATTATAACCTAAAATAATCTAAAAGTACTTTAGGCATGGAGTTATTGGTTATTATTTAGTAGTAGAATGGCTTATTTATACATTTTTACATAAACTCACACCTATATCCCGTGGGGCTAGGCAGAAACTACAGAACGCCACCTACTACGATTCTTACATACCAACTCCTTTTGTTTCGTCCACGTTCATACACCTGGGTCATAAATGCGCGTTGCAAAGTACTACGCACCTGACTTTTTTAAGGACATCAACAATATTGTCAGTGTCCTTCTAGGATGTCATCTCCTGACCTGAATAAATCTCTACAATAAAGGGTCCGGAATCTGAATAAATCTCCATCAATAGATAGATAGGTAACTATAGGTTCGTTCTACATCTGTTTAGCCAGATAAACCATTTTTTAAATGAAAAAAAATATTTAATAAAAAAAGATAGACTATTTTATTCACTTTATAATTATTTACAAAATATTCAAGACGTACAATCATTGTACAAAACTATTTTCCTTTTATTTTCTTATTCGATCCTAGATATTTTTTTATTAAAATATAATTGATTTATCTAATTAAAAGATTATCTAAGAAAGAAGCTGGTGCAGCGACATAGCTCTGGTGTCTGGCATAGCCCATGTACCACAATATGCTCATAACATGAGAGCAACAGCCCACTGTCCGTGCTCCCACTGGGCAATGACAATAATATCCTAATATGGCATTTCGCCCCTCCAGCCTCCTATCTACTGCGATGTACGAATAATAAGATTTGCTACCTATGTGTCTAGATTTATTTCGGGCTCGTAGAATAGATGGGTGGTTGGGTTTCCCTTTCAGACATCTCTGGTTGAAGAACTAGCCTGCTCCTAATTCTCAAAATAGATCTGCCACATCCAGTACAGACATTATGGTGGCCATGTTGTGGTTGGATCTTATGTTCAGGACCATCATTTGGGTTACGATTTATGAACTCCCAACATGAGTGACAAATATAGTCGTCGCCAGTTACCTGAAAATATTATTAGAATTGTTAAAGAAACACAAAATATGTTTATAAATTTAAGTTTGTCCTGGTTCCAGGTTAAGAATGTGTAGCAATGTGAGTAGCATAGAGGACAGACTATCTAAAATCTCCACACATCAGGTTATTAAGCTAGTAATGTGGTTGATCTTTACTTTTGCTCGTTTTTTATCTCTGCTATGATTATTCTGTATTCATGAAATTAGTCAAATATACTTATATCACGCGGATACACCTATCTCTGTACTCTTTCAACTATCTGACCAATTTCGTCAGTCAAACGATGTCGCCGTAATCGAGAAATGCGCAATTGACAATTAACACAACGCATTTTAACATGACAAAGTCCAAATCACTTACAAATCGTTATCCAGAAGTAAATGCCGTAGTCTAGGTTGGTGTGTAGAATAGTCAGATCAAAAGTAAAGCCAAGTCGTCAAGAATCCACAAAATCGTAAAAAATATTTATATCCCAAGTTAGCAGTTGAATACAAACAATAGAATGAATTGACCTGACAATTTGACACTGACGTTCCATTTTCCGTTCCATGTTTTCAATACCGTTTATAACACAAAATAATTTTCATTTGTCATGTTTAATTTTCTATGTTTTAAGTTTATTTATCAAGTTGTAAGTGCAAAAAAGGGAAAACCGCCAAGCGAAAACGTACTTATGAGTAAGAAAATAAATCATTATTGTAGATTGGAATGTATCACGACAAACGTTGCGTTCGGAAACTGTACCATTACTGATTTTTTTATAAATTAAAACCATTAATAACTTTTAATTCCCATCTCCTTATGACTCAATATGTTTTATATAGAACTCTTTTAAACTTGTTATTATAATTAATATAAACTAGCCCGTGAACGGCGCTCTGTTAATTTTTAAATAACGTGGGCCCAATCTCGCCATCCTTCTTTAAGTATCGTCTCATAAGAAGATCTTAGTTCACCTTAAATTGAAAATCCAAAACAAGTTGGTAAGAAATTGATTCAAACGAAAGAAAAACCGTTAAAACTTTGTTTTAACAAGGCGCCTAAAATGCCAATAATCCTGAAAATACAAACATTCACTCCATTAAAGACTTAGAATTTGAAATATCAACATTTTAAGCAAACTTGATGAATTCTCTTGATGGGTTCTTCTTAATACCTTTCTTCTTAATCTAACTTCAACCCTATGCCTTGGTAATAAGAATTTATTAAATAGTTTACTAACAGCAAAATAATTGTGAACGAAATTGAATTCGACATACTTGTATTTTCATCTAACAAAGAAAAGTTTGATCTAGTGTAAATCTTATCTAGTTTAGATAAGGTTGCAAATCCTCTACAGCCAATTTCCAAACAGTAAAGCTTAGTTTGTAGTGTTATACGAATTTGTCGGTTTATCAGGGCTCTGCTTAATAATGTATGCAGCCTGCCGCTATACCTTTGATTTGTCTCCTCCTGTTTCAAAAGGAATAGAGGAACCGTGTGAGCGGTATTAACTTAATTCTTAATTTAAATTTCTGATCTAATGTTATTTTGGAATCTAATAAACTTTAAAAACCAGAGTACGTAAATACTTTTACAAAAAAAATGAATTAAATGCTTCATTAATTTTACAGCAGAATTTGGGCTCATTAGCACCCCTGATTCAGTTTGGGGTTTTTATTTTGCGGGATCTGAAACTATATGATACATTCGAAACGTTAAACAAGACTATTTATAATAATTCTGAAAGAAGTGGAATAGTGTTTGATTTATCTTCAGGGGATCAGACCTTATTCCGATACGGATTTTGATTAAGACTGAATTTTTCCAACAAAAAACTAAATGTTAAAGGAAAATGTTTTAATAATCGTTAAGATCAAATAGGAGCATTTTTCCTAGTGACAATATTGCTGTTCATTCATGCTCTACCTGCTATTTCTTTGGTACTCAAGTTTCGACTTTATTAATTTAAGAATTGATATATATTTTTCTATTCTCCGCCAGTTCGTTTACTACTTCATATTTTCTGCAGCCCTCCTTAAGAGCCATTTCACAAAATTATTGCGCTCGAGTTTAGGTAAAAGACGGCAGTATTGCGTATGTGTGCGCAGCTATCCACACATACACAATGCAAGCAGTGTAGCGCGAGTGTTGAGATGGACTAAACAGTATTGAGCCTTTATAATCATAATGCACCATGGTTAGAGATTTATGAAAAAAGTTATTTTATTTATTCAGTCTACTAAAGCTTTCTAGACTAATAAAAAAAACACAAATATATGTTAAGTAAAGTATGTAATAAAAATGAACAGGGAAAAATCACATATCATTTACATTATATGAATATTTGTCGTAATGGCATTGATTCTGCCTTTCTAGGGTCTATGATTTCTAGCAATACACAATCTTGGTAAAACTTTGGTAAAACCTTTTCAGTCGGTCGATATTTAAAAGTTTACGTTCGTTTAGAGGTATAGCTGTATCTTTTTGAAGTAGCAAGTTACAAACATTACAGCAATTTCTGTTTTCGAATCTGATGTTCCACTTGTACCCGGTACGGTGGTGGCGTGTCTTCTAAAGGTACTATCCTCCTCTACTCGATGCGATTTCTCATTCTGAAATGAAAACAAAATAGCTGTCAAGTTTCAGTATCTACGAATAAATATTTTTTTTTATCAATAAATGATTATTAAAAACATCAATATTTTTATATGTCGAAGTGTCAGTGTATACAAATCCTTAAAATTGTAATAACGGTTTTATAGTTCATGTCGATATGTACTTATTTGATCGATTACTGTGTACATAATATGAATCGTAAATTATATATACCTCGCTTCTGTTGCTTTCTTTAAGGCTGCAGAATTTTTATTTTTCCTTTTTTTGACACAATGGTATACACAACCCTTACGCTCCATTGCTAAAACTAATAAAACAAAAATATGTAATTATTCTCAAACTACTAAACTAATACTCTTGATAGTAAATTAAACTCTTACCTTATGCAAAAAAAATACGAAGTGAATCAAAATGATGAAATCGTAATATAATAATTCGTTCACAATACGTGCGCTCGAAAATCGAGACGCGGGAAAATTTGGCACAGGTCCTACCTCGATCGGCGCTCACGCCGTACTAAACGGTGCCCGCTTAGCATCGGAATTTATTCTAATTTAAAGTGATTTTAATAACGATATTATGTCTAATTAAATGAAGGGATTTTAATAAAACTTTAGAATTCGATTTGTTAAAAACCATAGTTTATTTCGCCAATAAAAAAAAAAATGTAATTACGCTTTATTTAAACCAAAAAATTATGATTTATTAGCGATATAAAACCTAAAAATTGGCTTAAGACTTTATTTTTTTACTAATTAATGTTATTAATAATCGATCAAACTATATTTCTGATGCTTTATGTATTTTTTTCAGTTAAATTTATAAATATTAATGATAGATATAGGAGTTTGAAATTGTCTCTGCGATGATATTTCAGTAAACTGGTTGTGGGAGATTAATCACCACAAAGTAAACAAATAAGTTTTTGTAAATGTGTTACATGAAGTGTCAAAACGAAGGATTAGTCTATTTTTTACATGTATTCACCAATGTCAGAGTATTACCTAAGATGGTAAATTAGGCGACTGAAATCTTCGATATTCGCGCGAAAACGTGAAATGGCTCTTAAGTCTAACCCATGTTCTTCTTTCTCATCGCCCACCTTTCTGTTCTTTTTACCATTCCTAAGAAGCCCATTTCAAATTACGTTACTTCTAATTTTCTCCTAAACCCATTTTTTTCCCTTACTTCCTATATTACGGCCATTATGACCACCTAAATTTAAATAACTAGCTCAGTTAATAACTTATTTCGTCTCTACAGTATTCTGCTTGTCCTCATTATGTGAATTATGGATGAGTTGAGACACGGCTCGTAACGACATGCAGATTAAGCCACAATATGGAGGCAGGGGTGGGATGTAATGGATGTCGGAAAATAAGTGGAGGTAATTTTTTGTTAGATGATGCGTGTAATTTGGAAAGTATATCTGGAAAGCATCGAGGTTTTGAAAACGGTTTTGGATAAAAAGGCTACGTGTTAGAATCCTGACTAAATCTTGACCTGACCTAGTTTTAACGTGAGTTATTTATATACTAGGTACTAGTGCAGAATGATAGTGGAATGTTTATAATACCAGCTAAATGATTGTCCCACTGCAGGACAAAGGCCTCTTCTCATACAGAGAAGGCACGAGCATTATTCACCACGCATGCTCAAGGCAGATTCGCGATTTCAGACTTATATTCATTATAAGTCCAGGATACGATAGTGGAAATTACTATGCAGAAATAGTTCTGGGTTTCATAGTCGTGTACTGTATGTGTATTGTCTGTATGTGTATATTTATCCAGTTTTAAATAGCTTCAAGAATTCTGTTCCTAAAAGTGAACTCAAAATCAAACAATAACGTTTAACAATAATGTGTGGTTGCAAACCCACTATTGCATTGGGGTCATCCTGTAAAGATAGTGTGTGTAAGTTAAAAATAAATAAATAAATATCATAAAATGGGCTTATTTTTATTTAAACAGCAGGTATTTACCTTTTTTATTGATCAACCTTAACAGAAAAACTTTACTTCAAAACAAAACAATGTTTCCCACACTGTCCTTCTAGCCACCCGAAAACAAACTACCACCTTCCACCTTCACAAAATTTAGCTCCAACACGAAATTAAACTGTCATATCACTTCCAAGTTACCTACTCCACCATACAACACATGTTCACGGTGTCTTTGCATGCATTTATTCTACCTGCGACCCCGACACAGTGAGTTCTGACTTTGAACAGATTTATATAATTATGTGGCTATGTATGTACAGGTGAGCAGTGGTGGTCCAGTGGTAACGGCCGCGACTTACGAGTTGTAGGTCGTAGGTTCGAACCCAGACAGGCGCTTTACTTTGTGTAAATTATTTCATCACCACTGCTCTCAAAACGGTGAAGGAAAACATCGTGAGGAAACCGGCATGTCCTAGAACCAAAAATTCGAAGACATGTGTCATCTACCAACCCGCACTGGGCCCGCGTGGTGGATTACGGCCCGCTCCCTCTCACAGAGAGGAGGCCTGTGTCCCAGCAGTGGGAACATTATAGGCTGATTATGTGTATGTATGTATGTACAGAAATTAGATTTTGACAAATATTTTAAGTTTGATAGCTCTTCGTTATTATGTAAACATAACATCACGCTGGTAATCCCCTTAAGGGGATAGGCAGAGGTGTTTGGTGCACCCACATTTCATTTGTTTTTAAGTCGCATGTAACGGGGGGCGAGAATATTGTCATCAACCGGCCACAAATCCAGACGCCGAGCTACTACGGAGAAATTCGTGATTGTAACCTCAAAAACACTTAGCCAGAACTGGGTATCGAACCCATAACCTCATGCTCAGCAGTCGCGCTTAGGACCAATTGACCTACTAGGTAGTTCCAGTCTGCGATCATAACACAGTTTCAGCTGTGATTCACGTATTTATGTGGTAGACATTGGATTTTCCGGGTGTCACCACTGTGTGGATCGCCCGGAGGACACGGTGGAGCATACGGTGGAGGTCTGCCCGGCTTGGGCAGAGCACCGCCGTGTCCTCGTGAAGGCGATCGGCGGCAGAGACCTCTCGCGTCCGGCTCTGGTTCAGGCCATGGTACGGAGCGAGAGGGCATGGGCAGCCATCACCTCCTGCTGCGAAGCAGTAATGCTCGCGAAGGAGGAGGCGGGACGGTTGAGGGAAAGGCATGTTTCGCGCCCTCTCGCCCCTAGCCGCCGCAGGAGACGCCCTGGGCGTCGGGAATCCCGGGCGGATTTCCGGCCACCGTAGGCGCGGGCTTGCGGACGGTGAGCAATGGGTAGCTCACCGTCCGGTAAGGACCAGGCCCGGGTTGACGGCGTGTTGTATTCCACGCGGGCCTCAAAGAGATGTCGTCAGCACAAAGGTAGGGGTCCACTAGGGCCGATGCCTGCCGGGGTCGCGGGAAGGTACTTATGGGTCACCGAGGCCCCCGCAACACAGGCAACAGGAAGGAATACGGGTGGGTTTTAGTCAGTAAGAGTCTGACACACCCTCCCGCTCCGCCCAGAGCAGAAGAAGTCATTTGATGATTTCCCACACTCAAAAAAAAAAAAAAAAACATTGGATTTTGCCAAATATTTGACGTTAAAGTTTAAAAGTTTCGTTATTAATATGTAAATAACTTTAAAACGTGGCCTTGGTTTGGTATCAGATCAAAATGGGTATAAAATATTAATTTTGGACGTAATTTGTTAAAGTGTTGACTCGTGTATTTTATGTCTTTAAAGAGAATGGTTGGGTTTCATGTTTACTAAATATTATTTTCCGATTCACAAATTTTATTGTTATAGAACGAGGCATTGACATCATAGTTTTAGATAGCAGCGGAACTCATATAATATCATTGTTAATTCCGGGCGATGTTTACGCAAATATGGCACTTATGTATTTTACATACATATATTGTTAATATTTTTTTATCAAGGAAAACACCGACCATATTAGGAGCTAGAAAAACGGGTCATACTTATGCCAACTCTTGGCATAGTATTTAATTTGAGTTCCTTTTTAATTCTTTTCTTATACAACATTTGTGTGTTCAAACAACATTTAATTTAATGGAATATACAATAATTTTTATGGAATATACTTTGATAAACATGGAATCTAAATGTGTTAAAAGACTAGCTATGGCCACGGCTCTGCTCGTGAAGACTTATAATATTATGTAAAATACCTATTCTTAATAATAAAAAATTACGTAAATCATGATTCTCAACTGTTTGTCCTGTTAGTGGTTAATACTAATAATACGTATGTATAAATATGAAAGTAACTCTGTCTGTTCCCTTTTCACACCTTAACGGATTTCCATGTAATTTGGCACACAGGTAGACCATGATCTAGGTTAGGATACTTTCTATCCTGGTAGTATGTTCCCGTGGAATAAATTCCGACCAACACCCCGGCGAAGCCGCGGGCAAAAGATGTATAATACAATTATATTAAAGGATATCATTTTGCACACCCCTAAAATTGACTACCCGTGGAAATGTTGCCTGGCAAAATATAGAAATAAAAGTTGCCGGTTCTAAAAGTACCACATACATTGAAAACAATAAAAATGTACTATTTCATACTCTTTTTTGTTTTGTTTTAAAACAAAAAACTGCAGCATGCTCATATTCTTTTATTTTAGTGACAGCTAGCAGTGTTACTGGCACCATAATAATCTTAAAAGAACAGTTTGCATGAAAATGCAATTCTTTTGGTGGAAAACTGACTTCAAAAAGATATTCGTACTTAGAGTTTTCTTATCTTGACCTAAATTGTGAAATATATATATATATATATGTATATAGTTTTTTTGTAATCAGGTTCACTTAATTATCTCACGATTTCATGAATTAAATACATTACAGATCTTCGGATTTCACTAATTGGATCATAGCATCCTTTAATGTGTCAATATCAATATACTGTGATCAAAGAATTGTTTGCTGATAGACGTAATTAACTTTAGCCTAGCTAGCCCTAATCACGGCTTGGGCTGGTGACGATTTATTACATAACGATTCTCCTCTGTACTTTGAAGATTAGTTAAACAGTCGTAATTGAAAGTCAGAGGCCCTCAAATAAAAAACACTAGAATAATTGAAGTGGGTTGTATAGGTCAGATTTCCGTAGCTAATTTAGATATTCAGTATAATTTAGATGTTCAGTAATTTAGATATTTAGATATTCAAAACTAGTAGGAAACTCCAGAACGCCACCTGCTTCGATCCTGACATACCTACCCTTCTTGCTTCATTTACGTTCATACATCTGGTCATTCCCGCACGCCGGTTGCAGCAGTTTGGAATTTGCTGTAAATGATAAGTAGTACTCTTACGTATCACGGACAACAAATCCCAAACACTATCTAATACATATTCAGAAAAGGGTCAATTACCTATATTTCAGACATGGCGTCCGATATCCCTTCTATTCCGCTTATAAGCCCGTCGACCTATTTCAATCTACATGGAACAAGTGAGCGGAATAGCACCCATAACGACAGTCTGTTTCCTTACATCACATCGAATTTTGCTTATGTTCTTGGGGTATGAACACTAAGTGGTATTTCCCTTTTTATATGGTTACTAAAAATTAAATCATTTTTGTTGGAGTTATTTTGGGGTGAAAGGAAAATGAGAATTGCCTTTTTGTAGAGGTGGAAACTAGTACCAAAATATATTTAAAGTTGATACAATTTCCTCCTTTTTTTCTACTTTTAAAAGCTTTTGATTTAGACACTAATTATCCTATTTTGCCTAATTAACGTGTGAAATTACTTTCATACTTTTTTACCAGTAAATAATGAAGTCGAAACTTAACGATAACCTAGATGTCATTCAAACCAAAAGAGAGCAACATAGTCTGGTTATTATTTTTCAGTTTTACCAGACTAAAAATTTAAAACCCTTGCCTGTATTATTTTATTAAACATGCTGTTTTGCTTCAGAATTATGCACAGCTAGTACCCCCCCGGACAAACTGTTTTAGAAAGAGCTCTAGTACTTTTAAAACTTCTCCCGAATACACACACAAGAGCTTTTCGTCGAATGCAATGTAGGGAAATCGCTTGTATAGAGAAGATTAGGAAAGCAATTTGTAAGTTTGCAAATTTTGTGACTACTTATACTTCCTTCGCCTACTTTAAAGCGAAAATTATCTTTGCCACAAAAATCTGCGCGAGATTTTCTTGAATGTATCTAGGTTGCGGCTTATTTGCATTCAGAAGTGTTTTAAGATAAGAAGTGGCAAAGTTATCATAACAGTCACTGTAACTTTTATTTTTTGTGACATAGGGTTGATTTTCGTAAAATTTGTTGAGTGTGTTGTGGCAGTTTCATTCACATTGAGCCTTCTTAGCAATGCTTGAAATAGTGCTGAGCTTGTTCCTGATTTTAGTTTAAAATCTTGAGAGGAAATACAATGTGGTGCAATTGTATTGTATGGAAACTTTTTCGTTTTAGATAGACGGGAAACTGGATCTTTATTTTCCAATAACTGCCCATTTTTGGGTAAAGGTAAGGATGTGCTGGCTGCTTGATTAAAAGGCATTGCAACAGTTCTATATGAGTTATTTATTTATAACTGATCGCATCAAATGCTGTCACGGGTTTGTCAAAATAAAAAAGTGACAATCAGTTCACATTAATTAGGTACTGAAGGCCGTCAAACGTCCGCCTACGAGAAGTCGTTTGCATGTAAGCGGTAAACGGTTTTTACAATTATATTTATTGTCGTTTCGAGTGTATTATTCTTATCAACCGGTGGGGTTCATATGACTTTTGAGAAGTGTTAGTATGACCATTCAAAAATATACTTTGTATAGAGGGGCTTGTGGCTATGTAATAACAGCCGCACGGATCAATCGATCAGGTTAAGCTACGCTTACCACGGTTGGTCCGTAGATGGGTGACCATTTTTACATACCAAGACCCCTCCGTGCCTTGGAAAGCACGTTAAGCCGTTGGTCCCGGCTGTCATTCGTGGATCTTTGACAGTCGTTACGGGTCGTCAGAAGCCCGAAAGTCTGACAACCAGTCTTACCAAGGGGTATCGTATTACCCAGTAATTGGGTTGTGGAGGTCAGGTGGTTGTGGAGGTGATAGTTGGGAAAAGGCTAGGAAGATGATGAGAGGCAAAGCTGGACCCGATGGTGTAGGTTTTAGGTAATTTGAATATTTCCGGTCGTCTGGAGCGATTGTTTTGTTTTCTATACGCAGTATTAGGTTTTTCGTTGTCTGATGTATCTAGGTAACAGAGATCAGAAGAAAAATAATCTTTAACATTACCCGTGACTATTTGAATAATTCGACCTCTAGTCAATTATAATAAAATTATTATAACCACAAGCCCAAAAACAACGTAATACTCCAACCCACATTTTTAATAACAGCAGTAAATTCAGCGAGTCATACTTACTTTGTTTACCCACATATTAGATTTTATTTGCCTACGCAATCTCGCAACGTGTTCATTTCCACCACAAATAGAGAGGCATCGGCCCTAGTGGACCCCTACGCTTGTGCCGACGACATCTCTTTGAGGCGCGCGTGGGATACAACGCGCCGTCGACCCGGGCCTGGTCCTTACCGGACGGCGAGCTACCCATTTCTCACCGTCCGCAGGCCCGCGCCTACGGTGGCCGGAAATCCGCCTGGGATTCCCGACGCCCGGGGCGTCTCCTGCGGCGGCTAGGGGCGAGAGGGCGTGAAATTTGCCTTTCCCTCAACCGTCCCGCCTCCTCCTTCACGAGCATTAAATACTGCTTCGCTGAAGGAGGTGACGGCTGCCCATGCCCTCTCGCTCCGTACCATGGCCTGAACCAGGGCCGGGCGCGAGAGATCTCAGCCGCCTATCGCCTCCACGAGGACACGGCGGTGCTCTGCCCAAGCCGGGCAGACCTCCACCGTATGTTCCACCGTGTCCTCCGGGCTATTTGTGGTCTAACTTTATAATTATTTCGTCATATTGGTAATGTTCTTCTTACTTTATTATTATAGGGTTTCGTGGTTAAGACGCTGACAACACTGCCGTCATAATGAAAAAAGGCACATCTAACATTTTATAAATATGGAGAAAATCGAGTTTAAAGTAATTATTGGTTTTTGGCGAAAAATATCGACTATAATATTATTTTTCGAAAATAGATGAATTAAAATTAGTTCATTTTCACGATTACTATACGATTATTGAAATATAAGTTTTGATTTTATTGGCAATTATTAAATAATCAACATTTTCTCTTTCATCGTACCATACAAAAATGAAAAAAGTTAATAATATTACGAATACAGGGGGGGGGGGTTAATATATTACTACTAACCAATTGTGACTTTTCATTCTGACATTTTGTGAAAAAATATGAAATAATACAATGAAAAGGCACATTTACTAAAATATGCCCTTTCATTTTAATAATTATACGAAATAACAGGTAAATAAAACAATTAGGGAATATTTATTAAATTTTATTTAAAAAGGTAACCAAAATTATCGTCTCAAAACTTTAAAAAAATACTTTATTAACTAAGTTACTTAACAAATTATCATTAATAATTAACTTTAATTATCAGTCATCAAGAACTTATTTGTATTTTTTTTTATAATAATCACAGTGAGGATATTTATTTTAATCAGCCTTTAGAAGTTTTATAATAATGGCAGCAATAAGTTTTAAATATGGCACTTTTAACAACATTTCCTTGTCCTTAAAACAACATTAAAATTATCAAAAAAAGAATAAATAAAAATTATTTCAAAAGTTAAAAAAAAAACCTTCATCAAGGAACTTATTTGTATTTTTAAGTCACAGTAAGGATACCTATAATATAATCAGCTTCTAGAAGTTTTATAATAATGTTTGTTAAATATGGAACTTTTAAGGCTCCTACATACTGGCGCGACTTGTCGCGCGACGCGTCGCGACACAAAGGCACCGCTTGTAGCGCTACACGCGGTGTCTTTGTGTCGCGTCGCGTCGCGCGACAAGTCGCGCCAGTATGTAGGAGCCTTAAAGGTTATCACAATTACAACAATTCTGGCCATATCCTTTAAACAACGTTAAAATTATCAAAATAAGAATAAACAAAAATGATTTCATAAGTTAAAAAATACTTCATCAAGGAACTTATTTGTATTTTTAAATCACAGTAAGGATACCTATATAATCAGCTTCTAGAAATTTTATAATAATGTTTGTTAAATATGGCACTTTTAAGGTTATCACAATTACAACAATTCTGGCCATATCCTTTAAACAACATTAAAATTATCAAAAAAAGAATAAACAAAAATTATTTCAAAAGTTAAAAAAAAAACCTTCATCAAGGAACTTGTTTGTATTTTTAAATCACAGTAAGGATACCTATATAATCAGCTTCTAGAAGTTTTATAATTATCAAAATAAGAATAAACAAAAACTATTTCAAAAGTTAAAAAAAAACCTTACAATATAGTTATCACAATCATCAAGGCACCTATAACTAGAACTTCAGTCGAAATAAGTAAACTAAAAAAATAATCAATCTTCATAAATGTGAGTTAGATCAGCTGAGCCATCGGTAAGTTTACCCAAAAATTATTTCTATTAGTAGGCATAAGTGGACCAAGTTTAGTAATTATAGCGGATTTTCTTTCACTCGTGATACCTCGGAGCATGTTTTTGGCGTGGTGCTGGAATACCTTGTTTGAGATTTTTTAACTTAAGGAAATCTAATTCAAAGTACTCATCAGAGCCATGACTATTTTTAAAAAATAATGAATTGAATCCCTGCGAAAATTAGCCTCGGCAATTCCATTCAAGTAAGCTTGAGGGCTGGAATTTTTCAATTTAAAAGTCGAGGAGCAGCCTTCGAAATCAAAAAAAATCTTGAATAATCATCTTCTTTACTATTGTGTGAGAGCCAGTATGAGATACAGCTTTGCAGAAATCCTCAAAGTCGTATATACATTTTTTTGTTTTAAGAGATCGTTCCACTCTGTGGTGGAATTCGTCAGCAGCCATGAATGTATGACCAACTTCCAAATAGCGCAAAATAATGCTTTCAAAACTAACTTCAGCAGAGTTCACCAAATATATCAAATAAGAATAAAGCGTCCAATTTTTATTTTGTGCTGCACAGTTATCAAGCCACAAAATTACATGCTTTAGGTCTCGGTTTTCTATGAAAAAAGTCCTGAAGCAACTTACAATGTCCTCTTTTTTTTCTGCCAGACGTTCCTTCGTGCCACAAAACGGCTAAAGTGTGACCAGCTTCGTGTATTTTTTTATCTCCTATTGATACAAAACTCTGGTTAAAAACAATAAGCCGCGGTCAGAACATCACTGTTTTGAACTCATCCATACGGGGTAACATAATAACTTTTCCCAGGTCTACTGCAAAAATAAGGGTGTCGGCATTATTCTTTTTCTGAGTCTGGTTATTAGCATCTTCTTCGTACTTCTTGCGAGCTAAAATATACTTTTCGTGATGTTCTTCATAACCTTTACATGCTTGACAACCTCTGTGCCTAATTGCTGAGTTAGGGTTATGAATTGTAAATTTTTCACTTAACTCACACTCCTCGTGGCCTAACTTGGCAAATGAAATATTAAGTTCTTTTACAATTTTTCTGTAAAAACCTACACAATTTTCACAGTAATGGTCATACATGATTCGAATACTGAGATCAGATGGCAAATACTTTTTGTTAGGGGCATGTTCTCGCCTATAATGGGACACCGCAGGACGGAATGACATTATATGCTCCATGATTTTGGTACTATCGATTTTTCTTGGATTTGGGTTGTGGCCGCGACCATCAATGAGGGATTCTCGGTACAATTCATTCCTCCATCAATAATATTTCTTACAGCCTTACAATTATTTTGATTGTAACCTAGGGTGGTTAGGAAAAAGGTTTTGCATACTGGAATTTTGTCACCATTTTCATCTGCCAAAAATATGATATGGTTTTAGATCGTATGTAATGTTTACCTTCTTTGTCATCATTTTCTCTGTTCTTCGGCCTATCCGGTTTTTTTTTACTAGTATGACACAAAAAGAAGTATTTTTGTTCCATCCATGACATTTTTCGAAAATTGCTATTCACGACTTTGCGATACTCTTCTGAAAAGCGTGCTGACTTTTTTTTGCAGACATCCTCGCGGCATCCAGGTTTTACAAAATATTTGAGTTTTATTTTTTCCTCCGTCTTCAGCCTCTTTCGATCCTTTAAACTAACGTTATAAATTTTGCGCTTTCTAATAGTTCCTTTCTTAATGAGTTGAACATGGTTTATTTCTTCATCTGATTTATCTGATTCTAAAATTGTTCTTCCTGTAACTGGCTGCGAACATGGTATAAAGTCTTCTGAGTCAGAACCGCTGCTTTTTTCCCGTACTTTAAGTAATTTTTATCTAATACTGAATCATCAGAATCAAAATCGGACTCTGTATCTAACTCAGAATGCGGTTCCACAACATGCTCCGACCTTGATGCTTGCACCGAGTGTTGAATGCCACTTGTTGACGGCGCGGGAGACCATTCGCCTACAGAATTATTGTTGCGTAAAGCAGCATTAACTAATCTTGCGCTTCGTGATTGTATATTGCTGAAAAAGAATTAAGTTTATTTTGTAATAAACGGGCAGAAACCAGTTAACAATTATTGCGCGTTTCGTATTCTAAATTATTTACGATAAGTACCTACTAAAATATCGTCATATTTTTTTTAACTAAATCGCAACTAATCACTCAAAAATTTCGCCAATAAACACTAAAAAATCATATCGACGGTTAAAAGGTAATAAGGCATAAGCGACATTTTGGTCGAAAATAAGTTATGAATGCCATCCTACTTAATCTCTATTTTTAAGTAGGATGGCAATCATAACTCATTTTCGATCACAATGTCGCTTATGCCTTATTACCTTTTAACCGTCGATATTAATGTGTCACAAAAGAAGTTTTACATAATAAAAGCATGCAAATGTAACAAAAACTTTATCTTACCAGCGCAGCGCAGACAAGCGTGGACTCGCCGAGACACGTCAGGCACAACTGGCGGGATCCGCATCGTACCTCGACCCCCTCACTTCATCTCTAGTCAAAAATGTTTGGTAGTAAAGGCATAACTGCTAGTTGTGACTTTTTTTTTAAATTAAATGTCAAGGTCTAGTTGGTAATTTTTTACTCAAAGGGCACATCTGTGGTAGTTATGCCTTTAATATTTAACGCAGGTCAAATATGCCTTTTCAAGTAAATAAATTATATTTATCGTGATACAAATAAAAGCCGCATCTATTTGACGTACTATAAATCAGATGTGCTCTTTTTACGTACAAAAAGTTAAAAAGTGGCTCAGTTGTGCCTTTTGAGCTTACGGTATTTTTGTTTATCTTGTTCCTAAAATTGTACAAAAAATATTAGCAGATGGGCCTCTTTTTTCTGATTCGGAATATGTATAGAACTCAATTTCGGAAAAAATGTTAGTTATACCCTTTTTCCTTATGACGGCTACACCTAAACCGCGGTCACTGTCAGATTGCATAGAAAAGAAACAGAAGCGCGATGACAAAACGCTTGTAATTTATTGCAAAATATGAAGGAATTATCTATTTACTCAAAATTGAGTTAAGTAATCTAAAATTAAAAACAACTAAGTTCTGCATTACAATAAGACGTACTTGTTATTGATTAAATACGTAACCTATGTTGATATTTTATACAGATATCTTGGATTAGAACTCGAGGTAAGAGGTTAGTTTAGCGTTCGTTTGTATCGAGATTTTTTTTTTAAAACGTGTTTTGGTAACAACCAAGTTCTGGGAAATATGTTCATAATTAACATATCTTTTTTCCGCTACCACAAAATATACAGATTTGGCATTTAATTTTTTTTAAGAGAAGCCAATTTTGATCACTTGGGTCTTGTCAGCGCCTTAATGTAAACTGTAGGAAATATTAAATATTTACAGAAGCGTGCCGCATGGGAAATGTTTTGCTACAGGAGTGGTAAAACGGTGGCGGGTAAAGGAACTGCGGTACCTAACATTTTGGCAGCTGGTTGACCAAAATAAAAACAAGTCAAATAGGCTATCATCAGATTTAATAAAGTATACTTAGAATTGAGTACTGAGTAAAAGCAAGTACACATGCCTGTAACTTACACAACAGTACCTATGCAAGTTACAGACACGTGTATTACGTGCTCAAGACTATTATGAATCAGTACTGGTACTGGCAACTTTCTCTGAGGTTTGAGCAACTAAAGCTGGTCAAATAACTGCAAAGGGATGTAAGTATATGCAGTCAAAATTGTTAAAAGACGTCATGATATCTTATTAATCATGACATTACCAGGTTAATCGGCTGTGACAGATGGACAGACAGACAGACACACGACTGATCCTACATGGATTCCGTTTTTTTCCTTTTGAGATACGGAATCCTAAAAAAATGTAGTTTCTATGACTTGATACTACTCATTAATCTGAATGAAAACTCACGTCAAAATTCATACGTCACAAAACTAAACGATGAGCAAAACCAACGCACGTACAATATAAAAACAAAAAAATATTTTTGAAATAAAGCTACGGACAATGGTGTTTTGTTTTCATATAAAACAAGCTAAAAGTTTGCTTCTGATGGCCATTGTGCGTCCACACAAAAGTTCTGGATGTGATGTGCATATGAGATTCACTACTGTTAGAGTCGGGGTCCACGAGGCAACATGATGGTACGAACATTGTTTTTTTTTTTGTGGCTAGTTAGAGTGGCAAGTTTGTGGCAATGAATAGGCCTAATAGCCGGTAAATGGCTGGTGAATGAGAGTAGCTGAGGACCGAGTTACATGGCGTCCGGCTGAAGAAGATTATGACCTGCAGTGGATTGAACTATAGGCCAATTACCTGACTCGGTTTCCGTACGTCGTTTTCGGGTGACCACTGAAAATTTGCGGTCTGCCGTGGGTCCCCCATAGCACAGCATCATGCTGAGTGGAAACCTTCTTTTCATAGTCACTACAGTGTTAATAGGTATGGGAGGACAGTGTAGGCCTGTCAAGAAGTACCAAGTACGTAACAAAAAATAAATGATCTACAAATCTAGTCTATCAAGCCAATTTTCTCACATTCACAAAATATAAAATAATCTATGGAAAATATTAATAAAATAATAAAAACCTATTTAAACCAAATTACATGTTTGCCATTACAACTGTAACAAGTCTTAATTAGTATCCTGTCCAAAAAAACACTAATAAATAGTTTAGTAATAATAAAACAAGCCGGTGACTTACCTCATGTTAAGTTGGGTTGTAGTTATCGCAGCTTACAGAATCTTCCATCGTCAAGATTGCCAATCTAAGTTACAAAGTAAATACATATCTGTAATTTCACTGGCACACACAAACAGCCTCAAGCCTCGTTTTGACAGCGTCAAAACGCAGTAATGCTATTTGACAGCAAAATATAGTGCATTAAAAGACCAACAGTACATCTGGAAAACGCAGTGTGAGTACCGGTACGAATGTACTTGAAAGATAAATTATTTTATAACTGACGGGATATGAGAAGAATATCCTCAGGGAAATTCTTTAATACGAGCTCTACTGCATAAAACGCCTACAGTAAACACTACATAAACCTCCTGAGTTTGCCCTCTCAATTATAATAAAATAAAATAATTTAGAATGCAAAATGACGTGTAACATTACTTACTTCATTATTTCTTCATGCAAATTAATATAATTACTCATCCTTACAGTTTATTGCTCTACGGGGCGCAAGTTTTATTATATAACTCATAAGACTTTATGAGTACCACGTCAAATTTTAGGATAGTGTACATTGTAGAGAAATAATCCTTTTTTTTTTAGAGAATCTAAAGGTAGGTAATAAACTTATAAAACAAAGGGTTTAGGAGGAAAATAAATCTTATAAGTACTTTGTTTTATGCACGATACCTACTAATTTGCAGTACCTACCTAGTACTAACTAATAATAATCGTTTTGATTCTACCTATTTTTATGGATATTTCTTATTGCTTTTTTTTTTCGTATTTATATATTTATTGAAAAAAAAAAGAAAAGAAAATCACAATTTAAATCATTTCTAATTTAACGAAAAATGAATAGATGATTTATGAGCAACAATCAAAAAGTAAGGCAGTAATCGGATTTTACACTCCAAAATATGTTGTTCTTAAAAGAAAGTTATTCCAAACCTACTATATAATAACAAAAATTACAGTTTATAAGACATATTTAATAACGTTTGCTACATGAACTGTGTAAAACGGTACTCTCCGACCTTCTGGGAATACGGGCGTGTTGCACAAAACATTATGACATGTAGGTTCGTGAGAAGACACCTTAATAATACAAATGTGAAACACTGATGTTAGAAAAGTTTTGGTTTAGGATTGTTGTGTCAACGAGATAGTAGTTGTTTAACTGTGGAATTATTTACTGAACCTGAGTCTGTCATTGACAGAACGTGATCATAACATAACATCACGCTTGTATTTCACGAAGGGGTAGGCAGAGTTACAATAGGTACATCCAGATTTAGCTTGCTGGTTCGCCACTGCTCCAAGTGGTAGTCTGGTACCCGAGTACTACATATCATCAATTATCGCTACTTCGGTGGATTTGTGCTCGGTTGCTAGCTACCTAAGCTCATCTCATATTGGAAATTGGAGTAATGACTGGTAAAATGAAGCTGCGCTTATACATCTCTGGCAATCCCTTCGAGGAATACAGGCATGAAACCCTAGTTATTTCTAACGTCGCCACTGCATCAAAAGTACCAGGACACCATACTGAATAAGAAGTAACATTACCGCTACCTGTCATCCCTTTCACAAGTAGGTACTTTTTTGCCGGCGTACTTTTTATAGCTTATTATATGATAAGCAATACTTATAGTGTGCTAATACAGCAAAAGTACCAAGTTCCCAAATAATTCGACACGACGTCGTGTCGGTAATTACCGCGGAAGACGCAGCGAACAACTAATCTAAGTTGGATCAGTACCGGCACTAACTGCTTGTAAAGGCGTATTCAACCGGTCACAAAATCCTGATGTACTTTTGAAAGGGTTTGACACGATTTGGTCTTTTGAAATAATGTAAGCAGTGTGTCCTTAGCTTAATGAGTAAAAGATAGTTGAGTCGGTGAAGAACAAAGCCTCATTATTCCACATTTAATTTTTTTTTTTTTTGTCAAATGTGCAAAAAATGTTAAATTTATTGAAGCAAATACGTAAAACCTTATCAAAAACAACTCTTTTCTTATATAAATTTTCATTTGTAATCATGAGTTTCGAACAAAACCACACTTCTACGTGTGTAGAAGTGTGGTTTTGTTCGAAACTCTCGAGATGGTAGTGTTACCATCTACCGTCTAAAAAAAAATCTGTCCGGATTTATTTCAAAAGTTCACTTTATTGGTGTAATATTCAATGGTATTACTAAGACTTCATCAAAATCACATAAAAACAATGAATAAAGTATAAAGGTGCAAAATTTCTAATGGCTAGTCTTTTTCATTTTTTTATCTAGATTTTTATTGAAAAAATAATTTAAGTAAGGTTTCATAGCAGTCCCTTCCTTCCCTTTTTTATTTGGTAAATTTTGAAACTTAGCTTTTACAGAAGTCTATCAAAACCATACTTTTCCAAAAATGTTTAATCAAAACCTCACATTTCTCAATTTCATTTCAAAATATTGGCTAAGATTCTTATAATTTTTATCAGCCATTTGGTACATCAGATCGACTGAAACACTAGTTTAATATGACACCATTAAAACAAATGCACATGTTGCAGTCGGTTATTTATTAACATTTAACTGTTTTCTCCAAAATTAGAAAAAATGGAAAAGTGAGGTTTTGTTCGTTACCTCTTCAGTTGGTAGTTGAGATTAGCGATCAAAGTTCGTTATCATTAGTAAAACTAAAGAAGAAGCTGCCACCTAACCCGACTGCAAGTTCAAGTAAGTATGTATGGTCTGTTACTAAAGTGTAACAAACCCTGTTAAAGTTAAATTCTTACACAATCACTCACTAAATGGAATCAATAACACATTCGTCTGTATTTAGGAAGTCTCAACTTTATATATCTCACCACTTTTCACCACATAAATATTTGAAGGAAGGGAAATTTATTATTGAAAATTCATCGGCGAAAATTGCGGTTATAAAATTAGCCTCAACTGTGTGATTTAAAATAAGAATTTCAGGTTTATGTATTCAAATAATCAAACTAAAGCATTCAATTTGTAAGTGGCACTATAAGTTCACATCCACGGTTTTTGATTTGGAACAGACCATACAATGTGCGGACATAAGTTGGCCATACAGACCCGCGCCCGTGACGTACTAGCGTAAATCATTCCTTATGCCACTCGTCAAAAATCCAAATTTGTCGAATACGTGGCTTTGATCAAAGGAATTGGATGACTATCTACCATAGATTCAACTATTAATGTAGGTTCGGTAGGATGGATGAATGTGTCTAGGAAATTGTGGTGTTGAGTGTAATAAATAATGTTCTAATCGTGGTCAGGTAAATGGTAAAAGTATGTTAATTTTCCAGTAAAACAGTAGGTACAAATCAATCTGCCTCGCCTTTATCCAACTATGCTGGGGTCAGCTTCTCCTCTAACTGGATGCAGCTGAATACCAGTATTTTACATGGAGCGACTGCCTATCTGACCTGGGGAGGGTGGGTTGGGGAACCCAGTCGGTTACTTGGTTGTGGAGGTCAGATAGGCAGTCGCTACGTCACACGATACCGCTTAGTAAGACTGGTGGTCAGACTTTCGGGCGTCTGACGACTCCTAACGACTGTCAAAGATCCACGAATGACAGCCGGGACCAACGGCTTCATGTGCTTTCTGAGGTACGGAGAAGTCTCGGTATGTAACCACCCACCCACGAACCAACCCCGGCAAGCGTAGCTTAACCTGATGGATCGACCGTGTGGCTGTTATTACTTAGCCACGCGCACGAGCATGAAAACAGTAGGTACAAATACACACACAATAATGTTAAAAAGGTGCGGAGGATTATCAGTTATTACACACAATGCAGTCCTGAACAAGCACATAAGTACAGTGAATGAAGTAGTTAATAACAAGCAATACTGCAGGCTTAGCACGAGAATTGTAGAAAAGAGTTTTGTCGACGGACGAGTAGACAAAAATTACATTTCCGTGTAGTTGACAGTTTTCTACCGAGGAATGTAGATCAAGTAGTAGGTTTCCATTCTACAGCAGAGTTGAAATATAAAACATGTTGCTAAGTCTGTGGGTGTCCAGTAAATTGTGCGCCATACTGCGAATGGTGACAGCGTGGGTCAGTACCCACCAATAGAGCACAATGTCTAGGAAACCTTTTGTTCAAAACCATCAACGTAGGACGGTTCTCACATTCTCTATCTCGCTCTCTGTACGTGAGTTTTGATAAATCTTCGGAGCCCTTAATCATCATGTCCTTGCAAATGAGTCAACTATTGACGAGTAAACATTGGCGCTAACTTTAATACCAAGAGGAAACTCATAAATATTACTTTCTAAGTTCTTGGTAAAGTGTGGGATTGGATGTATCGACATATTATTTTTATTGATAGGTAGGTATTTCTTGCCTGTCATCTACCATAATCATAAGTCGTTCGTTCTAACTACCAAAGTGGAATACTATGTCTATTTAGCCCGTATGTCCCATTTCTAGGCAAAAGTCTGTCTCCCCTTTTGCGCTTCTGTTCTGTTCTGTCTGATGATAGATCATTACGGGCCTGAAAAAATACTATAGTGTAATAAATACTATATAGAAATACTATTAATTATAAAAATATTTTAATTTGAAAGAAATCTTGACCTGTAACAAGGGTGCTTCTTAATTTTTATAAACATCCAAAGGTGCTTCTGAATTTTAATAAAACATCCAAATGCAAAACAGTACTCATCCTGGATAAACATATATAATGTATGACACTTTTTAGACGTCCGTATAGGACGAGGATGCGAGTGAAACCGCTACCAACAACTCGTTACTAAATAATAATATTAGCCTATTATTGTTCCCCTGCAGAGCAAAGGAGGCGTCATCTCATATAGAGCTGGCATGAGTAGTTAGATATAATGATAACTTAGCAAGACTTAAGTACATGTATTCAAGTAAAGTAAGCGTCAATAGTAAACTGACAAAGATTCTTGATGCGCGGAGACTCGTTTTTTGTTGATGATGTTTCTGAGCAATTACATGTGTGAGTCGCACATGGACATTTCTGTAAATAAATGAGATTGTTTTAAAATAATACAAGACTTGACTTCGTACTGCGATATCTAACATAATGTAACGCTTGTATTCCCCAAAGGGTAAGGAGTGTACAGTAAACACATGATTTGCCCGAAATTTTGTAAGTCCCATTTTATAGGAAGTGAGCCTATTGCCAAATCCAGACTCAAGACTTCTAAAGAGAATGGTCTAATCGAAATACACTATTAAACTTTTCACGACTCGGGGATCGAAACCTGGACCCACGACCGGCAGTCGTGCTTTTGCAATCACTGTACCAACGACGCAGTCAAAGAAGGAAGAGAGAGGTTGGAATATTTTCGAAATATTCAGAGAACAGTAGCGTTTCAAAATTAATATAATATCTTTTAATGATTATAAAAGCCAAACGGTATGTTTGTTGGTTTGTCCTTCTTTTAACTCCGCAGCAACTGAGCAACGTATTGTAGCGAAATAAAAAATTAAAGTCACCAGTTTAACACGTAAAAAAAAACAAATATTAATTTAATCATATAAAAAAGAACTAACAATACAAAAAACCTAAGTTAAAAACATAATCCTCCCTTCTGGGGCAGACGGGTAAAATGATCCAAACCATTTACTAAACCGAAAATTTGATCTAATTGAAGAGGGATTACGAGAAAACTGAAGGTACATCAGATGGTAAATCTTTGTCACGCATTTGGTGTACGAATGAAGGAATCGATTTCAATCGTTTTTAGGTTCGCGACACCTAAATTACGTAACGACGAATAAATATTATCTTATAAAGATGAACCTAAGTTATTCTGACCGAAAGAGCTGGTTTAAAAAATATCAACTAGAATTTTAACGCTAGAAAACCCAGAAAGTACTAAGAACTATAAGAAATAAGTGTGAAGGTTTAAGTAAAAAAACATTCCTGACGGACTGCTACTGCAAGGCGTAGCGTGACTTGACTGAACTGCAGGTGACGCGACAATCATGTGGCGCACACCCATACGGAGAGGCCAATCTACGAACTCCAAGGATTCTGTGCGGCTGGAATAAACGAACCGAGCGCTGGCATGCCTCTACCAGGCATGCCAGTGCTATAGTCCGGGATCCAGAATACTGCTGCTACACCAAATTCAAAAAAAATCTCACCATTCAAACCTCTTTTTGCAAAACTCAACAATAAACAGAAATATGGCTAACTTTTACTTGGTTGATTGCAGATAACACATCGAAACTTGAATAGGGACAAAACATACTTGCCAGTATTTAGAATTAACCGCCCAAAATAAATAATCGACTTGATTCAATACATATTTTTCAACGAATGATATTTTTTTATAGAAAATTGACAGCTTCGTTTGGACTCCTATCAAAGAATATAAAAAAAATTAAGAATAAAAACTTGATGACCAGCTAGAAATCAAAATGTTGCAACTACTAAATGTTACAAGCTACCGTGCACACTGCAGCGTGACCTCTGCCACGCTGCAGTGTGCACGGTAGCTCAGCCGCGGGTACAAGGTAGTTATAATTTTATCAAACACACCAATACTAACATTCTCATTTCTTCTCCTGATCTTCAAACAGCTGGGTGGTCCACACTGACACCTGCCCAGTCGTCTGATCCTCGCAGACGACCGTATTCTTGATCTGAATCGGGACCAGGAACTGCATTTGTTTTCGCATGAGCAATTTGAACCTGTTGGAAATTGATTTGTGTAAACATTTACTTACACTTTAAATGCCTTTGGTCTAGTGGTCGCAAGCGCTACTGCTGAGCATGAGGTCCTCGGTTCGGTTCCCAGTCGGGCATTCGTCATTTATTGGGTTTTCCGTGTAAATTATTTCTCAGTAGCAGCCGGTTTGGATTTGTGCCCGGTTGATGGAAATAAGCTCGCCCTCTACTACAAGGGACGTAAACATAACTGTGGGTATTCTAATAGGTACACCCTGCCTAAATCTTCGAAAAAACTGCCGTCATGTTATGGTGTATGATATTTTAGAATTATGTGGTATTATAAGCCGGATTCAATGCCGTAAAATCTTATCTACCAAACAACCTTTGGGTTCAAAAGAAATGCTATTGGATTGCTTTCGTTTATATATGTATATCATCTACGAAATAATAAAAGAAGTCATTGGGTGTGGCTGTGTGGCATTTTGTTTACTCAGCCAATTACAGTCATGTACATCAGGCAGGCTGTCTACTTTCATGTCCTGAAGTTTTACCACAATGATGCATTATAATTTTATTTTGTCGCAAAATGAAATAAATGCAAGCGACCAGAATCTGAAATTTTAAATAATTGGAAAAATATCAATTTGATTGATTTATCGACTTAACATAAATGGAGCATATTTTCTATTTCACAACAAAAAAGTATGTTTCAATTCAATTCAATTCAATTAAATTCATTTATTCATTTTGTAAACATAGGGTAAAAATTATACAGGTGTTTTGCAAAGAAATATTGGTCCATACTATGTCCCGCCAGAAGGCATACTAAATTTGTTGAGGTAATCATAATGTCGCATTAATAAAATAAAAATAAAAATATAAAGTCAAGAAAATAACATGTCACAGTTTCATGCCAAACACTAATGGTTAATTAATAAAATGTCAATAAATGAAGACGGCACATAAACAAATAGGTAGTAAGTATTTAGTCATAATTTCGTATACAATAATAAATTATATAGTAACATTTTAAACAGACATACATAACATTATAAAAATATTATTTTAATTTGTCATTAAGATATTCATTAACAGAATAATACGCCTTGATAATTAATAATTTAAAAAGCTTATGTTTAAACTCATTCATGCTATTGCTTGATACAATTTCATCAGGCAATTTGTTGTATAGTTTTGGAGCCATTGCATATATACTATTGTATAGAAATTTGGTTTTTGTGCCTAACGGGTGCAACTTTTTTGAGCGTCGTTGACTTTCGACAGCTTTAAATAAATACATGTTGTTTTTTACAAAGATACAGGCTTCATAGACACAAAGTGATGGTACAGTCAATATTTTTAAGTTTTGGAAATGTGGCTTGCATGAATCCGTTCGTTTGATTTTACATATAGCTCGAATACATTTTTTCTGTGCTAATAATACCTCCTGAACTTTAGTAGCATTACCCCAAAATATAAGGCCATATCGCAAAGTGGAGGCAACATACCCATGATACGCTGTTAGGAGCGCTGTCTTAATCGCAATTTTGCCTAACATATGTTAGGCAAAATTACTTAACTTCCCACATACATTATCGATCTGACTCTTCCATGACATATCATTATCAATAAGTAGTCCAAGAAATTTCGTTATATTAGTTTCAAGTATTTGGTCTCCTTTGTAGCTTACTTGAGCGTGTGATAGTACTTTATGTCTAATTTTAAAATTCATAATTTTCGTTTTCGTGAGGTTAATTTTAAGGCTATTATCATTCAGCCAGTCAACAATCGTAATAAGACTAGTGTTTATGTCATCTTCTATTTCTTTATTATTACCAGTGTTATATAAAACTGTGCTGTCGTCGGCAAATAAGGACATTTGATGCCTGATTACTAGGGGAAAGTCATTAATGTAGCAAATGAACAGCAAAGGCCTCACCACAGAACCTTGCGGAACACCGTAACAAAGAACTCTAGAGCTAGAAGAATAAACTATTTCAGTTTTGGACTTAATATCCACTTGACTTATCTGAGTAATTTGTTTTCTGTCCTCCAAATAAGATTGTATGAGCTTAAGCACGTTACCTCTGATGCCATATCTATATAGCTTAGTTAATAATACTTTATGATCCACATAGTCAAATGCTCTGGTCATATCCATATACATTGCCATTACTGGTTTTCTATTATCCATTTTGTCATGAATTTTTTCAAGAAAATTGTAGATGGCCATATTAATGGTTTTTGTCTTCCTGAAACCCATTTGTTCCTTGCAAAAAATATTATGTTTTTCAAAGTAATTATAAATACGATTATAAATGACTTTCTCAAATACCTTTGAGATAATCGGTATAAGAGCTATAGGTCTATAATTATCCATCTTTGTTTTGTCATCTTTTTTATGTAGTGGCTTGATAATGGAAACCTTTAACTTTTGCGGAAAAACACCATCTTGAATACAGTTATTTATAATGTCACTTAATATAGGTGCTATAAGAGGAGCCACTGCTTTAACTACTCTTGTGTCAATATCATCATATCCTGTACTATTGGTATTTTTCAGGTTGTTTATTATAGTAATAATGTCATTTGGTATGGTTGGTTCCATAAACATAGATTTATGCGATCCCAATGTATTAATATTATTATTCGTTTGAAAATTATTGGCATTCGGTTGAACTGAGTCTACAAAATAATCATTAAATTTCTCTACTATCATTTTAGGATTTGTCATAAATTTGTCATTTACATTAATTACATTAATATTAGCTTTAGGAATGTCCTGTTTCATACTATTTATTACTTTCCAAGTCGCCTTGGATTTGTTGGTACTTTTTCCAATAAAATAGCTATTTTTAGCTCGTTGTGTTAATTTGATCACTTTTTTATATCTTTTTAAGAATGATCTAAAAGCTATTTTCGAATCACTGTTTCGTGTTAGTCTATATTGCCACAGTAAATTTCGTCTCTTCTTACTACAGCGTTTTATTCCCCGTGTAATCCACTTTGGCCTCATAATTGTGGAAATTTTACGCTTGATTGATCACTTGCTTGATCTCTGCTTCCCAATTGGGAAGCAGAGATCGTAGAGTAGTCTAAACAAATCATAAAACGAATCAAAGCTTTCATTTGCGTTATCCGTTTCGTAAACTTCAGAGAAACTAAGTAAAAACTTCAGAGAAACTAAATACATTTCCAAAAAAGATTAATGTTTTCCTTGCAGTAATCGCGTCTATTCACATAGTAATATTTTAAAATACATGTTCGGTGTACAGGAAACTTCATAATTTGTGCTGTGTGGTCAGATACACCTAGCTCCAATATCTCACTCTTGCAGCCTCGTATATTGTGTAGAAAATTGTCTAGACAAGTACCGCTACTAGGACGCGTAGGTTCTTTTATTTCTATATTGAGATCAAACTCCTTTAAAAGATGTTTAAATAGAGTAGAATTTTTAGTTTTCTGAAGAATGTCAATATTAAAATCTCCGCAAATTATTATTTTTTGATTATTTTTATAGCAAAAGTTCCGTAGTAAGTTTGTTAAATTATTAAAGAAAAGATACAACTTACTTTGGTTCGGAACTCTATATATACACAATATTATTATTTTGTGGTCAGTTAATTCTACCGCGCAGCATTCAAATACGTTCGGAATGTTAACACTTTTTACTAATTCAATTTCAGAGAAACTAATGTGGTTGTTCACTAGTATACAAGAGCCACCGTTTCGCTTAAGTCTTGTGAAGGATGTAGCCAAAGTAAAGTTAGGAACTTTCAAACAGTCAACGTCACTCTGCTTCATATTATGTTCCGTAAAACAGAGAATATCAACACACTTTCCACTGGTTGCAAAATTATCCAAACGTTCTGTTATTATATCAGCCTTTGCTATTAGACCATTTTTATTTTGATGCAATATGCATAAGCTGTCATAGACGAAAAAAATGTTGATTAGAGACATCAGTAGCACATGAACAGAAAGAATTCGGTGAATCACAAATTAAATCATCTTTAAATGATGAGGTTTCGCTCAAAGATTTCACGGTATTTGCATTACAGTTCGTATAAACGTAGCTTTTCATGTCATAGAAAATATTTGTGATTCCGTGGTTACTGACTCGACCACTATGTCTTTGAAACATGATATAGTCCCATGATAGGTTTAAATTTGAGTCAAATAATGTGGCGTAATTATAATTTTGTATGTCTTGGTAGAGAAGGTTATTAAATATTTCAATTCTAAAATTATACATTGTTGAGTAATAATCATATTTATATGTCGGTAAGCACAGTATTACATTAGTATGTTTTACAGCTAATAAAGTTTCGCGAATATTTATTATTATGTCAAAGTAATTATTAGTTTGTCGGAAGTCATCTTCCCCAATAAATATTATACAACTATCCATTTTCGTGTAATTAGTTAGCTTAGTTTGAATGTTACATAATAATTGTTTTATTCCACGATTTGGTAAACGGTAGTGACATATTTGGTGACACGGAAAAGTGTTTTCCGCAATAGGTAATATTTCGTTAGTTTTGTTGCTACTTATAATACAGAGTTTGCTGTTCTCTTCTTGAGTCGTCTTGTTTATCTTCATCTTCTGTTTAGATTTTACCAATGTGTCTTTAGGAGTAAGTTGTGTAGAGGTGAATAGTTCCGTAGTTCCACATCTTGAGTTATCCTCTCTGTGTTGTTTACGTAAGGTTTCTCTAAGTGGTGTAGATAACTTAGTTCTTTTATTTGGTGTTCCTATCTCGCTAGCTAACTTCTTAGTTACCTTTTCTACAAGTTTATGTTTTGTATTCATATTCTCCATAGTTATCTTTAATTCGGTGTTTGCAATAGATAGAATATTTATCTCCTCGTGAGCCGCCTGGAGCTGTGAATTAAGTTCACTAATTTGACGCTTGAGGTCTTCCATTTCTTCATTCTCGTCATTTATAATATTTGGGACGCTATTATTTGTGGCGCCCTCTATTGTAGAATTGTTAGAACTACATTCATCGAACGTTTCTATCGCTGATTCAGATTGTCGTCGACTGCGAAATGTAATGTCAAAATGTTCTCAACGAAGCTCATTTTGACCAATGTTTAAATGAATAAATAATAAGAAAAAAGTTGAGTTGTTAATGGTGGGATTCGGACTCGGGGCCCAACCGTGTCAGTGCACGATTATAGCTTAAGCTTTACCGCTGCGTCAAACGCACATTACAAATTGAAGTTGAAATAGGTGACTGGATACCTCTTGATCTGATAACGTTTTGTAGTCAACTGTTGGGCAGGTCCAAAGTTCAGTTCTTTGTTTAAGGAGCGTATGTTTCGAACGGTTATGATTTAAATTATTCTTTATAATTTCGTGTTTCCAATCAATATTTTTCTTAAGTAAGGTCAAAAGTCATGTAGTTTATCACTAGTAATAGTTAATATTTACACACATGCACAGTTTATGTCATAAAAAGTTTGTTTTTTGTTGAGAATTATTAGATTTTTCACTGTTTTTTATAATGTTTATAACTTTATTTATTTATTAAAACTTTATGCACAAGTATAAAAAAATAATAATAATAATACCGTACAAAGGCGGACTTAATGCCTGAGGTATTTTCTACCAGTCAACTTTACTTGTTGCAAATCGTTTTCCTTCATAACATTGTCACATATGTATAGGAGTGTCCTTTCACTAATTCACGTTGTTTTATCACTTATATACTGTTTATTTATTTATTTATTAAAGATTTTAAATAACGGAGCCGATGTTTACGTGGACGGTGACGTTCCGTTTCCCCTCCTGTTGTGTATTCATCTCCTGTTTTCGAGTACCACGTATACAAATCTTGGCGCATTATTGCCATAATTACCAAGAAGAGCTTGTTGGATTTGGGGAAGCAATTCTATGTAGGTACCTACATAATGATGTACATTATATGTAATACAATCACTCACCCATAACTTGATTATTCGGTACATTAAAGTTTTGTGTTTTAAAACAAACTTAAATTGATTTTAGGTAAGGAAAGTGAATTGCCAAATATCTAAGCCATCTTGAGTCAGAGTTGAATTTCGTTTAACTTGCACATTTAATTAAAACTTAAAATCCGATATGAATTAAATGATTAAGCTGTAAAGCTAAACTAAACTAAAGCTAATGTTAGGAGCTTGCACAATTCCTTCAATGACATGAGAGCTGAACCTAACTACAGAATCATATCAGCGCTGTGCAGGGACAACATTCAGCAATATCATCCCAAAATGTTAACTGCACAGCACGGATTTTTTTTGTGTAAACACAACTTCTTCATAGTTCATTATAGTTGCAGGTCTTTAAAAATACGTCCATATTTATTCTCATTCGAATCCTTTACCTATTCTGATTCTGAATAGATGGCTACGGCACAAAAATAAAATCAAAAACTCAAAAACCAACCCATTAGGCTTTCGAGTTTTAGATTTTATTTTTGTCCATTTTACCTAATTTACCACCACTAACTACAACATAAATCTGCCTGTACTTGTGTGAGTTCACGTCGGTACGGGCTCGAACAATTTCCAGCACCAACTTTATATTATCTAAGTTCGGAAGTTGTCGCGGTCCAACAAAAGTGTTTGGTAGTTATGTGCACAACAATCAGTTTGTTTGCACAATCATTTAGCAGGGAATTATATTGTTGGTTGTCTGTAAATATTTATAAGGGGATGTTGTGCTTGGCTCTGTAAATAGGCTGTCATTTTCTTCTACTTTGTCGTATTGTTTTTGTTAAATATGCTATAGAAATTCCATCTGTAAGGTGATTTCATCCGTGAGAGTACGTCAGTGGAATGATAATAGTATATCCCACTAATAATCTTGAAACGTGTGGGGATCACGAAAGTTCCAGTCATGGAAATCTTAAAGAGGTTCATTGTCATGTTATCACTTACATGACAGTGAACACCACAGGGCCTACACAGGCTTTGGAAACCGTTTCCTATTTAGACAACGACATTCAACAGGATTGACATAAGCTTTTTGGTAGCTTATGGCAGTCTCCCATTCATTATTGATTTTTTCAACATCGTTATCGATAATAGAATGTCAATTTATCTAGGGCCTCAGGTTCTCGACGTCCTCGCGTCCAACTTTCCACTGTCTAATTTATTACCATGCTTGGTATTTGATAATCATCATTAAACCCTTTTTTGCATTGACTTTACATTCGACAGATTATCGTCTTTTCTCATTACCATGGTTTTCAACCATCCTAAACCTATATAACAATATCATGACAAAACACCCATGATAAGAACCAAGAATGAAGTTTCATTGAAACATGTAGTTACGAAGCGAGCTTAAGTCTCTTAGTCCCGCGAGGTCGGGACTCACGTACCGAAAAATTGGACAGCCCCGTCCTGTTTAAATCGATGACCTAATTTACAACAGTGGAAAGATAGGTTTTTTTTGTATATCCCACATGGGGAGTGTGTCAATCAAGTTTGAAATTGAATTTTAATTAATGGGACAGTGATAATGTGTGTGGTGTCTCTTTGGGATTTGAAAGCGTCAAGCTTGAGTCATTTTAACAACATTTTGATGCTGGAATATTATCTAAATATTCAGATGTAATACTCGCTTAATTCTTGATTGCACAGTTTGATTAAAATGTCAAGAATAGTAACTAGTCTGATGAAGCACACGAAAAGCTGCTGGATGATAACTGCTCACAACCGTTTAAAATGAAAATCTAAAAGGCAGACCTACTAGGCACTTTATATTAAGGATTACACAAGAAGGGATTAATACAATGGGATAATAGTATGATGCTGAAATAGTGGTAGATCCAAAAGTGAGCACAAAAACATTACAGGGGAAAATAAAAAGAACAATTTTATAAAGATGGATCGAGTTAATGACAGAACAGCGACAGACATCTTTTAAACAAAACAATGCAAATGAAATAATGAATTTAACTTTAACCTCTGATGATGCCCAAAATGTAGTAAGTTAATGTTCTATAACAATATATCGGTTATTAAGATGGTTTGTTGTTACTCAGTCAAGTTCAAACACCTACGTAATACAAAAACTTCTATCCTTTCTTAGCAAGTTCCGCACCAATTTTTCGGTTCACTGCACACAAATTAAATTGTTGTTTGAACCTATTTTATACAAAAACTTTTACGTTGAAAGTTTCTAATGTTTTCTTAGTTTAATAGACTTTAGTTTGCAGCTTCAGTATTATTTACAATAACTTAATTCACTTTCCTTTGGGTAGTTCATGCTTCACTGGGTTCATTTTATTTGTTGAAAATAGCCTGATATTTTTTTATGTTTTTGCTATGTTGACTGCCCCGTTGGTCTAGTGGTCACAAACGCTACTGCTGAGCATGAGTTTGAGGTTTGATTCACAGGTCGGGCATAGTAATATTGGGTTTTTAGGGTTCCGTAGTAAACAAGGAACCCTTATAGTTTCGCCATGTCCGTCTGTCCCCACTGTAGCTCAGAGACGCTTAGTACTAGAAAGTTGTAATTTAGCATGTATACATATTAATCACGCCAACAAAGTGCTAAACAAAATCTTGAAAAAAAATTTTTTTAGCGTAATGTGGGAATGATATTTTTTTTACTCTTCTACCCCATGGTTCGGGGTATCGTGGGTTAGCCCGTTCAAAAATATTGCAGGTCTGTGAACACCACTTTTCGATTCAAGGATCCACTTGCGTAATATCAAGCAATCAATTGCTAATTTTTGTTAGAGTCAAGTGTCCCGTCCCCGTCCCCCCCTCTGCCAGCTAAATGGCTGTTTATGGAAATGTGAAAAAAATTATGGCAGTAGTACATTTATAATGAAATTAAAAGGAAAGCTATCACGGCTAAGTAGGCTTTACAAGTTAACGAGTTACAGTCGACCAACTTAAATTTGCAGTTGGAAGTTTTTGTTTGAGTTTTTCATCTGGAATTTCTCAGTAGCAGCCCGAAATATAGCTTTGTGCCCGGTTGATGGCAGTTGGCTTGCTCCCTATTACATGGCACTTAAACAAAACTGGCTAAATGTGGGTGTACTATAGGTACCTACAGCCCTTCGGAGAAACAAGGCGTCATGTTATGCTATAATTTATTTTGTATCGTGAGAGAAAACTTCCCCTAAGTTTTCTCTCACGATACAAAATAAATTAAAATCTTTCGGTTTGATCAGCAGTTTTTATTTAAGTACCTGGGGATTATTAACATGACGTCACAGAATAATGCTGTGATTTTATTTCTGTATGTTTATAAAGAATTTATACGAAGTCGGTGTATCCTACATACTTGGTGCATTAAAAAATGTCTTTTATGTGTCTTTGCTTTTAAATTCGACGACACTCAAATGGACACGCTGTACCTAAGCCCAGGGTTCTTGTCATCCTACTGTTTGTCCCAAAGCTTGCTACAGTGTTTTCGGCGAATATCAGAGGAGTTCGATATCTGGGAAAGATTTAAGTATCTATGTCGATTTTGCTCGAGGTACTCATAAAATAATTTATGGAAAATACTTTGTCCTAGTTTTGGCACCTATGTTGCGTATACCTACGGTTAGCGACTGTACTGTGTTATTCAGTATTTCCTTCTCAACACCGCAAAACAATAATTCATTTAGCATCACTTACCATATTATTTTCTTATCTTCTTTTGTAACGTAGGTATTCAGTTTGGTTGTGATATTGTCGTCATCTTTTTATACAGGGTGTGTAAGCGGGTGAATACATTTAATATTTTCGGAATGTTATTTCTAAAGTAAATCGAGGATTGACATTATTAAAACATAAATGTCAATCAAATCAATTTACTACATTAGTATTTTACTACATTATTCCTGTTTCTCTGGCTTCAGACAGTTTGTGCTAGAAGAAAAAAAATGAAGATTAAAAGTGAAAAGAAAGATATTACATATTACTGATTTTCATTTTCGTAAAAAATATGGTCTTGACATTCTTAGTCTCTGGAATGGAAAAATGGCTCATATATTTCCGCATGGTTATATGTCCATATAACCATGCGGAAATATATGAGAAGATTTCCAATATGATGTGGTGATCAAGGAGGATGGATATATTGAATTCAGAGAACCTATTGATAAGCCCGTAAGATACATACATCGGGGATCGGCAGCTGATGTAGATTCAATTTTCATTTTACAAATAAGGGCAATCCGCGCAATCTATAGAATGGGTCCTCGTGAGTCCGTTAGAATTCAAAGAAATGAATGTACTAACTCTGCCTTCTCTTCATATCTTAGAAAGAATTTTGTATGTTCGCAAAAACGTGGGTCTTTCCAAAATAAGAAGTGCTTTTATAACAAGTTGCCAAAGTCGGTTACAGAACTTAGCTATGGAAAGTTCAAAACCCACATCAAACATGTCCTTATCAATAACGCACACCTATTATAAGATAAAAAACTACATTGAGACAAGGAAGTTTGGCAATAATTCCTTCTGCACTAATTCCTTCAATAATTCCTTCTGCCTTGTGGCTTCCCTGGTACCTCATAAATGACATAACTATGTAATGTCTATTAACTGCTCCCAAATTACGATATTTATTTTTTTATTCATACTTCCTTGACATATTTTCATTATTTGACATTATATACCTACAATTTTGTCATCAAAGTATTTATTCGTGGCTGTTGTGGACAGGATATTAATTCAGACTTGTTACAGTAGTAATGGCAAACATGTCCTTTGGTTTAAATAGGTTTTTATTTGTATTATTTTATTATTATTTTACATAGATTCACATATATTTTGTAAATGTGAAGACTAGATTTGTAGATCATCAGTCTCAAATGATTAAACGAACTGCTCTCGAATATTCCATACCGTCAAACAGGTTGACGAGTATAACAGTAATATGACAGCTATGAATTCAGAACACTATCGCGTCGGTCCAAAGATGATTCTCGTGAAGTAGCTGACTATGAAAAGAAACCTCCAGAAAAATGTGAAACCAATTGTGAAAGCCTTTTATCTGAGGTAATATAAATTAATACGATGATTGTGTTGCTATACCTCCTGTGGTTGCAACTTTTCAAGGTACGAATGCTTATGGTGATATTGAGCGTAGGATGTTGCCGATAATCTTGTACTGGGCCGTCACGGTACACAAAGAACAACCCTTGATAAGCTGTAATCGACCTCGACAAAAACTTTGCCAAAGGGCAGGCTTTATAGCACTGAGCACACTCGGGTATTGTGACGTTGCAAAATCAAGAAATAACGCAACTAATAGTAACATCTTGCGTCAGGACAGACAGACTCGTGGCATTGCTGCCAACGTAGTCTCTGCAACGCTAGATGGCGCTAGAGAAATTATGTCATGTAAATTATATACATGATTATTATTTAATTTAAATAAATAAACATACAGATATAATTTTTCCATACCTATTTTATTTAAAATAATACCTAATAAATTAAACATAACCAATACTCGTAGACAACAATATTCTATTTGGTATATGGTGGTGGAAGCGTCTAGAAGAGGTAACCGGGTTACAGTATTGCTTTATCTGATTTGGACTGAGAAATTTGAAAGTAGACCTACTTTCAACTCAACAATAATAAGAATGTATACCTATGAATTAAATAGATAAAACAAAAATGATTACAACAATAAAAACGATTTATGTTTTTCTGCATATGGTCAAGTCCAATATTTGTGAATAATGTCTTATTGTAGACTCGACCAACCGCTGTTTCTACATACCTAATCTGTGACGATCATGGCGGCGTGTCATCGCAACAGCTGATTGGTTGCTGCTGTGGAGCGTACCCCTTTTTTTTTGTGGATGGGAAATCGTCAAATAACTTCTCCCGCTCTGGGCGGAACGGGAGGGTGTGTCAGACTCTTACTGACTAAAACCCACCCGTATTCCTTCTTGTTGCCTGTGTTGCCAGGGGCCTCGGTGACCCATTAGTACCTTCCCGTGACCCCGGCAGGCATCGGCCCTAGCGGACCCCTACATTGTGGGAGCGTACCCCTTTTTTTTTTTTTTTTTGAGGGTGGGAAATCATCAAATAACTTCTCCCGCTCTGGGCGGAGCGGGAGGGTGTGTCAGACTCTTACTGACTAAAACCCACCCGTATTCCGTCCATTGCCTGTGTTGCGGGGGCCTCGGTGACCCATAAGTACCTTCCCGCGACCCCGGCAGGCATCGGCCCTAGTGGACCCCTACTTTGTGCTGACGACATCTCTTTGAGGCGCGCGTGGAATACGACGCGCCGTCGACCCGGGCCTGGTCCTTACCGGACGGTGAGCTACCCATTGCTCACCGTCCGCAAGCCCGCGCCTACGGTGGCTGGAAATCCGCCCAAGATTCCCGACGCCCAGGGCGTCTCCTGCGGCGGCTAGGGGCGAGAGGGCGCGAAAGTTGCCTTTCACTCAACCGTCCCGCCTCCTCCTTCGCGAGCATTACTGCTTCGCAGAAGGAGGTGACGGCTGCCCATGCCCTCTCGCTCCGTACCATGGCCTGAACCAGGGCCGGACGCGAGAGGTCTCTGCCGCCGATCGCCTCCACGAGGACACGGCGTTGCTCTGCCCAAGCCGGGCAGACCTCAACCGTATGCTCCACCGTGTCCTCCGGGCGATCCACACAGTGGTGACACCCGGACGTTTCCTCCCGCCTTATCCGACACAGGAACCTCCCGAAGCTGCCGTGTCCGGTGAGGACCTGCGTCAGGCGGAAGGTGAGGACGCCGTGGCGCCTCTCCAGCCACTCCTCAAAGAGGGGACTTATCGCCGCAATCGTGGCGTGCCCAGGAGCGTACCCCTGCAGTGGAATGCTGGATTTTGGCGCCATGTTATTTACGATTTATTTATTGTGTTTTTGATGAAATTGCATGAATTTAGATATTGTATGAAACTGCACTTAAGACGCTGACAACACCTAAACCGCGGTCCCTGTCAGATTGCATAGAAAAGAAAGAGAAGAGCGATGACACAACGCTTGTAATTTATTGCAAAATATGAAGTAATTATGTATTTACTCAAAATTGAGTTGAGTAATCGAAAATAAAAAACAACCAAGTTCTGCATTCAAATAAGACGTTCTTGTTATTAATTAAATACGTAACGTATGTTGGTATTTAATACAGATATTTTGGATTAGAACTCAAAGTAAGAGGTTAGTTTAACGTTACTTTGTATCGAGATTTTGTTTTTAAAACGTGTTTTGGTAACAACCAAGTTCTGGGAAATATGTTCAAATATAACATATATTTTTTTCCGCTACCACAAACTATACAGATTTGGCAATTTTTTTTTCTTAAGAGGAGCCCATTTTTGTCAATTGGGTCTTGTCAGCGCCTTAACTGGGTATTAAAATATCTACTCGTGTAAATACCTATTATAAACACATTCTTGCTCTGATAAGTACCTAACAGTTTCATAAACTACTAGGTACCTATTACTTTCTTAATAATAAACACCCATGGAGTATGTCACTATATAACACTTTTTTTAATTTTGACACCTCTAACCAGCTCTCGAGGTACGCGTCCTAGTCGTCTCGCCAACCCCTTCTGGGTCAGCCTCGGCTGCGCCGCACGTCGTCCATATTCAGGCACCCATTGTGGGGAGACTTATTTCTAGCGATCATCGTGCATGCGGCTGATGTGACTCTTCCATTCCCATTTGAGCTTGGCAGCCTTCTTGCCTACGTCCAATACACCCGTTTCGGAAGAGTTAACCCTCTGCAACTGAGGTGGTAGTCTGTCGGACAAATGCTGTCAAACAAATGCGGCAAATTCGCAAGTGATATATCTTTGTCCCGCTCGTTCCTAAAACTATTCGCCGCAGCACAACATAAGCGCGAGCGGCCGTCAGCGGTCTGTCAGACGTAAGTAGGTAAGTACAGCTATTCACTAACTTCCAATTTTGTTAGGCGTCACTTCACAAAGACCACCTGTACCTACTTCCAGTGTCTCCCAGACATAACATAAGTAAAATTGTTTAAGTACTGCCATAGTACCTCACAGATAGAGGTCATACCTCAGCTTATTATATAAAAGGATATTATACCTCTGCAGCTTAGATAACTATATTGTTAACATTCGGCTGAGGTCGAGTCTCACAGACGTCATTTTAAATGGCGTAAATTTCATTTAGGTTCAATGTTCATTATTAAATTATGCATTATTTTTTTCTTTATATGATTAATATATCATCAAAGTAAACAAATAGGATTAATATGAAAACAATATGATATTAGTGATTGAATCACTTTTATTGAGATGAAATTCCTATACATTCGTAACTACCCTCACTAAATAAAATAAAAACTTTTAGAAAACATAACTTTTATTAGCTTTTCCTATATTAATTTTAAACATGATACTAAGAAACTTTAACGAAAAATCAACAACATCGTACGATAAGTTTAGGCACAATCAGTCTTAAGATATTCAGTCTTAAAGTTTACCTTAATTTTCTAGGTTACAGTTTACAATATGCGCAAATATGAGTGGGACACTGCAGGCAAATAGCTATTTTACATTCTCTTTGGCAGTGTCAAGTCTTTCAAGTTTGTTTAGTTTCAAGTTGACTTAAATGTTTTGGTGTTACAGAAACCGGTTCTTCAAGAAGATTTCAAAGTTCTTCCTTGTCTAGTTATCTATGGTGTGGGGTTCTGCAGACTTCTGGAAAGAGAAAAATAATTAACCTATTAATTCAATGAACACACATCACATAACATCACACCTGTATTCCCCGAAGGGTTAGGCAGAGATGTACCTGTAGTACACCCACATTTCGCCAGTTATGTTTAAGTCCCATGTAATAGGGGGCGAGCCTATTGCCATCAACTGGGTACACATCCAAACTCCGGGTTGCTACTGAGAAATTCCAGATAGGAAAACTCTATCTAAACCCGACTTTGATTAATAATTATTTATTTATTATCACATGTGTTGTGTGTTAGACCCGCTTACACCAAAAATACGCCCAGAGTTAAACGAATTTAAAACATCGCTCTGTTTCTGTCAATCATTTGAAGATGACAGAGATAGAATGATATTTAATTAAAATATGATTTGTGGAAAGCATTTTCGTTGAGAGGTTCGAGGAGCCTGAAAATTATTTTCGTTGCGTCGTAATTTGGAGTATGAGGTTCAAGAGCTTTAAGAATGATCCTTACTTCTTGGAACACTTTTTAACGAAGATTTTGATATGCTGTCACTATCTTCAGACTCTGAACACGCTTGGAAACTCGTTTCTGAAAGAAAAAAATATAATTTCATGATTTGATCTCAGTCATGAAAGTTTTTTGAAACATAAGAAAATTGTTACAAGATCAGAGGCACCATATTGTCACACTCTCGTACTGTTGCGACACATTTCTTTATACTGTACGCGAGTCTTCCTACTGTTTAAGCCAAGCGCACATTAGAGTCACAACAGGTCGCAGCGCAACGTATTTTAATACAAAAAAAAAACACAAACGCAAATTAAGGTTCCGTAGTTGGGATGAATTCATCAAACAAACTTAACATTGTAGTTGAAAAAAATGTGCTCAAACTACAAATTATCAATTTTCGGACTTTTTCCTTTATTTGTGCTGTGAGACAAATAAAGGAAAAAATTGCTTCTTGCCAAATTTTATGAATCTAGGTCAACGGAAAGTACCTACCCTATAGGTTTTCATTTATTTGCATTATTATTTATTTATTTATTTAACAGTTTATGTACACACATATAAACAGACAAGAAGAAAGGAACAGAAACATACGTACAAAGGTGATGCTTATCAAAGTATGATGTTAAATTTGTCGCATAGATAACGGTTTTTTTTTGCGTTGACTTAGAAGCTTGATTTTTTTAGAGCTCTAAGGGACCGTAGACCTAGATTTTTTATATTAATTGCAACTTGAAACCTCCACGCGTTCCTGAGAAAAAGGGTCTTGACAGACTGACAGCAGACTGACCGACAGACAGACGGACAACGAAATGATCCTATAAGGGTTCTGTTTTTTTTTCCGTTTGAGGTACGTTACCCTAAAAGTAGTGTAGTGTGTGTTGATTCATAGAAAATGTACGAATGTGATGAAGGAGGATTTTTGCAATGCGTTGCGTTGCGGCGCGGCCCGCTGCAGTCCGCAGTAGTCTTTACAGTACGATTGTGTTTTTATTTTCTGTCGTCACGGCCCGGTAGAGAGTGTTAAACGATTAAAATTTGTCTCGTTCACAGTAACAGTGTGCCTCTGACAGCGCCATTATTTTGTAGCTGTAAGGATGGTTTTCGTGGTTCTTTTATAGTCCTAAGAACTACGAACCTAGCTCTGATGCGTTACCTGTGTGTGCGTGTCGCCTAGGCATGTCCTGTTTCTCCACATGACCGAAAGTTCTGAAGCCCACTGCGAATTGTGCGTAAGGACTTATCTCGTACAGCTCTGAAAATAAATAATGACTTTTATTACACACACGTACCTAAACTCGTGCTTATTTTCGGACCGTGGAAGGCAGAAACATCATCAAAAATAAAACTATGTAAGTCCCAACATAAAAAGGAAAGTTATAAGTCGCCTACTTCCAATAAATGTCATAAATAGGTATACTTATTATTACTTAGAGTAATAAGAACATACACAAAGCAGGATGAGCATGCAGGCTAGCCAGTGCACTCACCATGTTTCCTGTCTCTCCTCACACGTCCAGGAGCGCTGTATATCCTGTTCTGCACTCACCATGTCTCCTGTCCCTCCTCACACGTCCAGGAGCGCTGTATATCCTGTTCTGCACTCACCATGTCTCCTGTCTCTCCTCACATGTACAGGAGCGCTGTATATCCTGTTCTGCACGTTCACGTTCTCTGTAACGTTGTGTAAGTTGGTGTGCGAGGTGTTTGTCGTCAGGTTGCCGCTCTCCGACTTGTTGTGCTCCGTTATTGAGTCGCGGGAGTCTGTTAGGTTGCCGGCTCTGGAGACGTACAAGATAATGTTGAGTTACATTGGGGTAACAGTAAACGTAGTTGTGCTCGATTCCTACATGGAACTGTCAGTATTTGGTTCATTTAATACCATTTGACTAAATCGCCAGACTGTATAGCCATCCTCAGTGAACATAGAAGACTCTTTTTGTCCCTCAAAAAACACCTCAAGTAAAACTTCTTTGAGTGTTAAAAACTGGTACTTTGATACACCAAAAGACCACTCATGTGCGTACGAAAATGGTAGCTGTTCTTAAGGATCATTGTAGAAGCCTGATAGCTTATTGTTGACAATGTTTTTAAATAAAACTGTCAAATCTATTTATCAAATGGTGGACATACCTTTGTCTCTTCGCAAGTATGTAGATACAGCTAAGCAGGCAGATAGCGAGAAGTATTGAACTGCAGATTATTACTAACAGGTTCAGGTCGAACAGTTCTGACGGAGGACCTACTTCACCTAGAAACAGTAAACAAGTACTTATGACATGTTTAGAAATTAATAGGGAATGTGTTTACCTGTCAAAAAATGCAGTGCTTTTTGTTGTTTTATGGAGAATGGTGCTAGAAGAGAGGTATGGAAGAAGAAGACATGTTGCGCCGACCCCAAATAAATTAGGATAAGGACAAGAGAATTATTAAATTTCGTGTCTGTACTGATGACAATTGAGGAGTTCCTTCATCTGGAGCGAATCTTGGGTGTAGAATCAGGTCATGCTTATTATGAAAATGCATTGTCTTCATAACTAAACCAACATATAAAATGTCAACTCCGTAGGATAAGAGGAAATGGTTTTAATTCAGCTTGCAGGATTCTGCCTAAAAAACAAGCATTGCAAGTTAAATAAATGCTTGCAAAAAACAAGTACATCTATGAACTTACTGCCATCCTCATTCTTCGTGGCATAACTGTAGGTCGCAGTGACACTGCCAGCCTCACTAGTAGCTGTCACTCGCAGCTGGTACCGCGTGCCGGGGGAGAGCTCGGAGATCGCGTACGTGGGGGGCTGCGTGGGGGGCAGGGGGGGCAGGCTCCAGGGGGGGAGCGGAGAGGACGGCTGTGTGAATGATAATTGTTCATATTATAGTAAAGATAATCTAACTTTTTGTTTGTTTCTTGTTTAATAATTGTTACATTCACATTTAACTTATCTGTATACAAAACTGTGGAGGGGCATTCAATTTTAAATGGCGACTTATACTTACAGATAGTAAAGGAAACTGAGGACTAGAAGAAGACTAATATAGAATATTATAATTAGTAGTCCTTAGATTGTGGAAGACTTATTTAGTCTCATAAAACATGGTGTTTGTTTTGGGTCCTAAGAGCCGACTTAGGACAAGTAAATTGGCTGGTGAACCCGACTGGTGGTCTCTGACCTAAATATGTTACCCAACTTACCATATTACTATGAGCTCTAATCCACACCCTCGCACCGAGCTGCTTATACTCCACATCGAGTACTGTAAGCGCACACCCGCCGTGGTCCCAGCCGGCTAGTTGTACGTACATGTGGGACGCGTTGCTCCACAGCCACTCGTTTGTGCTCGGTGGTGTTGGTACTGGACAGATATGAAAATATTGTAGGTGTAAGAGTGTTTGTAGAGTTTCTTGCCCATTCTTCTCCATAGTAACATACTATGCTTTTGAATGGGCAACTAGCTTCACCTTTGTGACTGTACTTAATTGAAAGAAACGCTTCGAGTTTGTCTTGTATAGTATATCTCACACATAGAAGATTGATTTAATTTATGATATTAAAAAAATAGTGGGGCCCAATAACGAGAGAGCAGCTTCACATAGTTGCTTGAGGTTAGTTTTGTCAAAAAAAATGTTTGTTACACCAAGTGTCTACAGGCCAGAGAATTTGGCTTCTCAAAGCCTTAAAATTGGCGGCATTATTCATCAATTTTTGAGTTAATAAAATTACTGAAATAATAAAAAAATGTGCGAAGATAATCTTGCCTGTTTATTGCTGGTGATTGGTATTTTAATGTCCGATTATTAGGTTTGCTGAAACTAGACTATTTTCAACTAAAAGTCCTTACAATAAGAGCTACTCACCTCCACCCAAAGTACTGACATCCAAGTAAGCAGGCTGTGAGGTCCCAACTTTATTAGTGGCAGTGATCCTCAGAGAGTACTTGGTGCCACACTTCAGACCGGTCAAGGCATATTTCTGGATGCCCAATAAGTTCGGCAAATTATTGGTTGGCCATGCTTCTCTCCAGGGACTGTTGGCTTCTTTCCATGTTAGGCTATAACCTGCAGAGTTGCTTGATTAGTATAAAATAGTAACATAGACTGGAGACTTTACTTTTTCTTAATCACATTAAATTGTTGATGTAGTTTGGTGTTTCATTACAAATACAACTTAAAAGAAATAATTTACTAAATGAGAATTATTTTTATTTTATCATTATCAATCTGTTCGTCTCCATTAGATTTTAGCAGACTCGAGTCTACGACTTCTATGATGTTCTAAGGTTAAGAATATAGCTATGAATCTTACGTTAGGTATTTATGCTCATGACTGTACCTTGAAGATATTATTATGTACTTAAACTGTATTTATCTCGGACTAGGCAAACATTAGGTCACAGGAGTAACTTCCAAAAACAATACAAACTTACTAATCTTCTGACTGGCACTTCTATTGCTGACAGTATAATAAGGCTGCTCCCACTCCACCAGTATCGAGTCTTTGTACGGTGTTGCTCGAAGTATCGGAGCTTCAGGCAGTGGTAGGACAATGACTGTGTATTCTACCTGGTCCGAACCATACAGGTTTTTGGCTAAGCAGGTGTAATTGCCGCTTAGGGATTGGTCTATATCTGTGAAGAGTGAGGTTTAAAATTACAACTTAGAAATGACTGAAAGCAAAGCAAATAGTTGGTTTTTTTCATCTGTCAAGCAAAGGCACTATATATAGGTGGACAAATGGGGTCCACATCTCAGCCTCAAGATAAACGCACTAAATAATATTATGTGAAATTGTGAATCCTCGAAATTAGATATTAGTTACCAAGATTGATTAGTAGATAAGCATGGCATGGTTGCGAAAGGATTTCCTAGTAATTATTGTAGTGGTTTCCATGGTTGTCCCAATCAACAATCACATAAATCAAATGAAAATACACTGGTATTTTCATTTCCTGTTTTTTTTACAGAAATGGCCTTCCTCTGCATATTCAAGGCTTCTATCTATTACCAATTTATTCCTATTCCCTCTATGATAACCATGATATCACAAATTTTCACTTATATTAAAAAAATTGGCGCCATTACTTACTGTTAATCAAAAGACTGTCATCGTGGTTCCTCGTGAACCTAGGATGGTGGGTGATGATGTTATTCTTGTGATACCACACGGTACGAGGTGGCGGCACTCCCACACACTGACACACGAGGAGGAGGGAACTGCCCACTCCTACTTGTACTGTGCCTCCGAGAGATGCTACACCGGCCACAACTGTAAGAATAAGCAAAAAGGTTTATGTGTGATAACTGTCATGGTATTGAAAAGAGATGCATTAGAATTTTTGAAGATATACACATACACCATCAATTACCCTGTGTAACTGTTAGTGCGTCCAATTTAATCTGTTGTAAAAAAAATATATACGTATTGAAATCTCCCTTATAATTACCATGTATCATTACAGGTTTGTGTACCTAATACAACAAGTGTGGTCTTCTAAACTTATTTACAATTCAAATAAAAATTAACAAAAACTTTCTAAAAATGAATAAGAACTTGAACACAATAACACAGAAGCTAGACAACACAATACTACCTACATTAAACTATAAAAAGGCAATCGTGTCTTTATAAGAAGAGCTCTTATTATCTCTTAAGCGTGGGTTCACGGGCGAGGAGATGTAAGTAAATGAAAGTCAATAATATTCTGAATTCTGATTAATCACAAGTCTGTGGGAATTAACAATAATGTAAACAACGTTCCACCGGGTACGTGAGGCGCAAGCGCAAATCAATTAACTCACTGCATTGCAAGGGCTAAGTCACAATTATCACAGTTAAAATAAATCAATGCTTTTCGATCGAATTCCTCGATCGTCATATGTTTTCTTTCCATTTTTGGCGGGCCGCCGCCTCAGCATCAGCAGTTGAGCAGTACCCAACTACCCAGCAGGGTTACGTCAAGTTGACAGCTGTCAAATTCGTTCAAATCAACTCTGAAAAAGTTATACATTACGCGTTAATCAGGTTCCTTTCCCTAAATCGTTTGGTTTCCATTGATGGGGATTTGTGTCGTGACGTAGGGGAGAGTTGGATATTATCGTGCCCCAAAGGGAGTAATCCTAAAACTAAATATTCAAATATCAATCTCAATCACTTTTGGAATCAACATAAAATCGGCTCAAAAAGTGATGACAAAAAGTTATGAAAAAGTTCCTATCATTTTTGTAATGCCCGTACCCAACAGTTAAATAAAATTCTATTAAAATTCTAGCCATTCTTTTTATTGGCATAAACTTTAATAAAACTGTAAAATATAACTAATCACATCATTACGACACCAGAGTTAGAATTCCAATCTCGCCATACTTATCGTATATCGTTCAACTAAACTCTAATCTACCAACCTAACATCAGCCAATCCCCTTGGCCTTTATTGGCGCTTGCTACGCTATTATAGGTCGCCGCGGGGCGCATGCGCGAAGGTGCGTTCGAAAACACTTTATGGTAAATATCGTGCTGGCAACTTGCCTCGACCAATGCGTTCAGGGAGACGTTTAGTTATATATATTACTTACCGCTATACACCTCGGGTTCGTGAAGTCATCCTCGCTCAGGAACCCACTCATTGACGACAGAAACAGGCTGAACATGACAAGGGCGGCCTCGGTTAAGCTTCGGCATAACTAGACGAAGAGGCGCATCATCTCTATTAACAAAAGGCGTAAGTTGGGACGCGTGGAACCTGCCTAGGATCTCGTTGTGATTACTAACATGCGATACAAGGTAAGTAGTAGGACTAACTTTTTTGAACACCGTATAGGGACCGTCTCTCTTTGATACAAACTTAGCTGCCAATCCATAAACAGCGTTACTCAATACATGCGACTTTACCAAAACTTGACCACTAACATCAAATTCCTCGGGTTTACGACCCTTATCCGCGTAATCTTTACGTCTGTCCTGTTACTTCTCTACTTTATCCCTAATAGAAACTAAAGAATCTAAGAACCTTGTAAGGTAGGGGGTGATTTGGGGAACAAAATTGCCTTTTTCCAGGACGGCCCTGATATCGAAATGTGCGTCAACGGGTGAACGGACGGGTCTCCGGTTGTTTGGCATAATGCCGAGTTCATTGCGAACCTAACAGAAGGTAAGTGGTTAGGCCATGACGAATGCTGTGTGTCCACCAATTGGCCTAGCTGCACCTTAAGATCTCTATTTTTCCGCTCGGCCGGGTTTGCCTTAGGGTGATATAAAGGTAACAAGTCCTGTTTAATTCAATATATATGTACACTGTTGCATGACGGAAGACACAAATTGTACGCCATTGTCGGATATTATACGGTGAGGTAAGCCATACCTCTATCAATGTACGAGCACAGACTACTGACGTGGCGTCATGACCAGCAATGGGAGCGTCATGGCATTCCCGCAAGACATCAAGACGTAAACTCACAGGAAGTACGAGCTGTGGTTCCTCAACGTCGACATCGGGGTTGTACCTATAAAGGACTCCTTGCTGCATGAAGTATCCTCGTTCAAACCAGCGTTTTTCTTCTACTGCATCATTATTTTCGAGACCAGTAATTGACTTCTAGTGGGTAAATCAACGACGACGGAACAAATACCACACTGATCTTTACAGTTTTCCTCGCAGGCTGGACGACTTAGTGTGTCGGCGACCACGTTGATCTTGCCTGGAGTGTACTCGAACTGAATATTGAACTCCTGTAACTTCAGTGCCCACCGACCTAATCTACCTGTCGGCGACTTCAAGCTCAATAAGCATTTAAGAGGTTGATGGTCGCTACCTACAATGATTTGTTGACCTTCAATATATCCTCTAAATTGATCAACTGACCATACTACGGCAAGAGATTCCCTCTCGGTAGTGCTGTAATGACGCTCGGTAGGGCTCAGGAGGCGGCTTGCATATTCAATCGGGCGTTCGTCCTTGCCTTCACCCTGTAACAATTCTGCACCTAGAGTATAGTTGCTTGCGTCTGTACGCAAGATAAATGGTTTACTGTAATCAGCTTGGACAAGTATGGGCGCAGACGTTAAGCGATTTTTAAGCTGAAACGCCTGATTTTGCTCAGGGCCCCATACCCAAGTCTGATTCTTTTTTAACAGACGAGTTAGGGGTTCAGCTACATCTGAAAAGTTCAATATGAACTTTCTGAACCACGAACAGGTCTGAAGAAACGTTCTGAGGTGACATAGCGAACTTGGTGCCTTCATGTCCGCCACAGCGCGAACTTTGTCATGATCAGGCGAAATCCCATCCTGAGTGATGACATGACCCAAGTATTTCACTTCTTCGCGTGCAAAAACACACTTTTCGCGATTGGCGCGAAGATTGATGCGCAACCTCTCAAAAACTGCACGTAAGTCAGCGATGTGCTGATCTAAAAAAGCCGTTCGGGGTGGGTCTTAAGAAAAATCAAAATCACAAGTCATTTATTCAAACTAGGCTGAAAATCAGCACTTTTCGAACGTCAAAGTTACATAAGACAGTCCCCCAAAAATGCCCGCCCTACACCACTTCCTAGTGCTTTAGCTGGGAAGAAGAAGTGGTGGAACAAACTCCCCAGTAGCACATCTGTCTGTTTATTCTGTTTATTGTAACTTGATTCTATACAAATCGTATGCAAAGTAATTAAAATACCAACAAAACTACGAACAAACTGTACTCAAGCAGATAAAAATTACGACATAAAAAAACGTAAATAGAACTTAATACCTAAATAAAAGCCTCCAGGCATAAAGGGCGTGCCCGCTTACATAAGGCTATTGCTGCAGCTCGAAATGAGAAATGATAAACTAACCCCATCGAAGTAAAATAAGTAAACAATTGAATAGTTTATTTGAGAAATCCCATAAGTCAACAGACCCTAACTTTACAGGAAACGAAAAAAACCTCTACGTGAAAAAAAAAAATATGGAAGTGGATGTGTTTTGTATTTAGTTTAAATGGTTGAAGTGATATCTATATAAATTGATGCTTTTTTCTTAAAATTTTGTCCTTATCATGGAATAAATAGCGCTGGAATGTCGTTGACTTAAGGGCTTTCTCCAATAAACAAAATGAAACACGTTTCATAGGTTTAAATATCATGAAATTTTAATCAGACAACATTATAAAGCAATAATTATCTTCTGAATAATTGAATTATTAATTGCTTAGGCCAAAGTCTCATCTGTATCGCGATCTGTGACCGGCCATGCGTATATTTTTTCGTAAAAGTCCTGTACTTCTTTATCTTGAGGCAAGTAACTTTTAAGTTTATTTAAATCTTCCATTTTCTTTTTGTTAATTGGTATTTGACCCTCTGGATACGCTTTGTTGGTTGGCAAAACAAGTCTCTCTTTATTTGCATTCCTAAGATTGAAAGAATGTTCAATCAGACCATCAATAAAGTCCCTTACGACCACTACTCCATCTCTTTCGTGAAAATAGCGAAAGTAGCAATATTGGCTGATCTTGAATGACACTTTCTGTTCTTTGGGTATGTGTCTACCAGCTGATTCAACCGCGAGCATATTCTTTTTGTAAAATTTTGGCCACCACTTTTTGTAGTCTATTATATCATAGGACGAAGGCAATGAGACCAAGAAAATGTTTTTCGCCGTTGAACTTAGAATCAATGCTGCAACTTCCTTCACTGTGTAGATCCGATCAGTTCGTCTTATTTTTCTTTTCAAGACGGCGAAGTCTCGATCGCAAGGTAAAAACGAGTGACCTCGAATCGGAAAATACTGCTCGATGGTCTTAAACATTCCGAGCGACACCAACGCCGATAAAGCTCTTACGATCGTGTGGTTTTTATTTTGTCCACCACAGCCATCAGTAAACACATGCAAGTGCTCAACATCACCCATATTTTCTTTCAAATATTGATGAAGAAATGTGCTTACTTCGTTAGGCCCTTTACCTCCAACTCCTTCGTGATACACTATGAAGTGGGCACTGTTATCTTTTAGGTTGTGAATGCAGCAAACACTTACAGTTAGTTGCCTTAGGTAAAAGGTTTCTTGCACTGGTATAAAGGGAAGGCTAATATTTTGCATGTAATCTATGCAAATGGCTCCATTCTTACCGGATTCATTTTGTACTAGCTCCGTAACAGATTTAATTTTTTTATAAAATTTGTTTGCACGTCGTAAATGTACCATTTTTTCTGCCACTGCCACACGTTTAGCAGAGTCATTTAAAAATTTACTTTTTATTTTCACTTCCGACTCTTCACAAGTACAGCAGGTATCTACTTGGGGTCGCCGAAAACGAAGCGAAAATTGTTCCTTAAAAATTTTTATGTAAAAGGAATATTTTACATCCAAATATGGATGTTTCGCTCGAAACATTGAGTGCATAATTTTAACATTAAGTCTAGCATCCAAATAATGGCACTCTTGACTAGCGTAATGTGATATCTTTTGGGGAAAAGACTCAATATCTTGCTTCACAGCTTGTATTAGGGCTCCGTCTTTCGCGTTCCCGGGTGTATTCAGTCCTCGTTTATCAATAGGTGCCTTTCCTTGAGACAGTAGGGAGCACAATCGTCTTATACGGTCGATGGTAATGCCGTGAATATTAGCAAATGCTAATTTGCAGACTTGATATTTACCAGAACATGTCGATATATTATACTCGTAACTTGAACCACGTGACGGCCTTGTAGTATCCGACACAGACCTTCGTGGTCTTCTCTGTTTTATTTCAACTGAAATTTGGCACTGTAGGTAACCATCTTGTTCGTTTTTTGTGTTAAAACTGATAATTTTATTAAAAATTAATAAACGTTCTTCTTCACTGATTTTATCGTAACACTTTCTTTTGCAACTGGAACAAACATAGAAAATCTTGTACCTAATGAAATTAGAATTAATATTCGCTAATATGTATAAACTGAACCTTACCGGCAATCTTCCTTGGGTGTTAAAGGGTTAACAATCCGCCCCTTCGAGTTTGTGTATTGAAGTCCTTTTACTCGAGCATGTTTTATTATTTCCGATTTATAGGCAGATTTATTGATAACGCCTCTTTTTCTCTTCTTCGTACTGTCACAGTAACTGCTTGAATCACTACTATCGGCCATTCTTACACTTTTTTAATTTTAACAAAATCAACAACGACAAGAAACCGTTACAAATATAATTAAAACAAAACAACGAGTGACACACAGACTATATAAAGATTGACTGACAGTGACAATTGACGACAGTTGATTCGGTGTTGCCATTCATTTGTTTGAGAAACACCATTAGTCACTGACTTAAGGGGTTACTCAAATAAACCAAATATTCAGCATGTTATAATTTCCATACTAATGCATTGACTTGTGGGATTTCTCTCTGTAATGTGTATTTACTGCCAAAGAATGCTTATTACAAAAAAAGTAATTTTGCCAAAAAAGCTGACTTATGGGGTTTCTCAAATAATCGATTCAATTACTAATAACAATTAAAACCGTGATCAGCAAGACGACCAGTCTCCACAAGCAGCACCCGTTCACGAGCATAACGCAAAGATCAGCCATCACCCCCCTCGCCATATTGGAGGGAAGGAAGCAACCCGACCCCCGACGCTACCGCAGGCAGTGACATCTAAGGGAGCATGACGAGCTTGCTGCCGATTGCTCAGGCAAGAATAATATAATCAATAGTCGAGGACGCCAGCTAACCACTTATTGCAATACAACTCATAAAACACACATTGTAATGAGTAGATTATGTCACTAATAAATTAAAATTTAACTAAATTAAATTACATTGACTTATACAGTCAAATAAAAAAATAATCAATTATATGAACTCATATAACCTGTCAGTAGGTAAGCTAATTCTGGAGAAAGAACATAAACATTGTCATGAGTTATTCACAGCGACCAACTATTCTTAACATTTAAGTAGTCATTGATACAATAGTATGCCTTTGAACTAAGAGTGGATTTTACTTTAGTTTTAAACGTTATAAAAAGTTATACCAAGCCCAACAAATGAGTTATGTACCTTATGAAGCCAGTGAACTGGAGCTCGTAATTTATCCTTATTTCTAGTGTTAATATTGTGAATATCACTATTTTTAGTGTATAAGTGTATATTTTGCCTAATATATAAGATGTTGGCGAAGATGAATTGTGATGCCACCGTGAGAATACCAATATCTTTAAAAACATCTCTCAGAGAAACTCTGGCACCAAGCTGGTAAATAGCTCGAACTGCTCGTTTTTGTAGAACGAATATATTTTGAATGTCAGCGGCTTTGCCCCACAGCAGAATACCGTAGAACATAACGCTATGAAAATAACTAAAATAAACTAATCGAGCTGTATCAACGTCAGTGTATTGTCTTACTTTTCTGACGGCGTAGGCGGCCGAACTGAGCCTGCTCGCTAGGCTTGATATGGCCCCACTGAAGTTTGGCATCTACTGTTATACCAAGAAAAACAGCCGAGTCTACAGTTTCAAGCACCCCATTATCTAAGACGATGTTGAGACCTAGATTCCTAACATTTGGCAAGGCAAACTTTATACATTTCGTTTTCTTGGCATTGAGAACTAGGTTATTCGTCGTAAACCAATCCGTAACCATTGAGAGTGCACTGTTTACGTCATCAAAATCTTGTCTATTCCTGTTTACTTTAAAAAGAAGTGAGGTGTCATCTGCAAACAATACAACATCACAGATACCCTTTAAATAAAATGGTAAGTCATTAATATACACTTAGAATAAGAATGGACCCAGTATTGAGCCTTGAGGTACACCTAACTGAACTGGTAACCCGGAAGATTTTACACCATTCACATCTACACATTGGAACCTATTATGTAAATAAGAATTTATTACTTTGAGAGCTTCATTTTGGACACCATAATGACATAGTTTACGCAAAAGCGTGTCATGGTCCACGCAATCAAAGGCTTTGGAGAGATCACAGAAAACTCCAATAGCATTTTGCGAGCTCTCCCATTTGTCAAATATGTGTTTCAGTGCAACACCCGCATCTGTAGTCGAACGACCTTTTGTAAAGCCATATTATGAAACCTTTTGATATCACGAGTAAGTCATTTTGGTAAGCTAATAAAGTGACATTCTTAAGTGAGGCGCCAGAGCGTAACCTGTCTATAAGCCGTTGAAGGGTGGACGGAGCGTTTTTCAATTCAAACGGCATCCTTTTAAATCGGTATGTACCACAAGGAGTCAAAAAGGCCGTTTTATCTTTGTCGCATTCCCTGACCGACACATTCCAAAGTCCACTTCTCATATCTAAGGTACTCATGGTGCAATTGCGCTCGCACTGCACTAACCCGTCTATAAGTGGCATCAGGTATACATCGGTGTTTGTTACCGCGTTAAGTTTTCGATAATCTACATAGAAACGAATTTGACCGTTCTTTTTAGGCACTAACAATGCCGGAGAGCCCCATGCTGATTCGCACTCTTCTATGATGTCGTCCACCTGCATAATCTCTTTTTTTGCAGGAGTGAGCCTATACGGAGAAACCGCGATAGGTACGTGATCGTCGGTGTCAATGACATGTTCTGCGAAAGTCGTCGCTTCCTCGGCATCCGTAAAACGTTTTCCTCGAAGTTTTTCTTTTATTTTCGGAAATAAATAAAAATCGCATGGTGCGAGGTCGGGGCTATAGGGCTGGTGACCCAGTAATTCCACGTCTGACCTCGCCAAGTAGTCAATTGTTTAAAACTAGACACGGCCTTTCAAAGTACTTAATCAAAACTATACATTCTAGTTACCTCTTTGTGTCGGCGTATGCGCCACCCTCCTGGTCGCAGTCCCCTCTCCAGCCGGCGTACTGGCAGTGAGCCAGGCTTCATACGTCCTGCCGGAGACCAGCTCCTTGACCTCAGTCGCGGAGCGACCGAGCGAGTCAATGCGGAGTGTCTGTGGCGGACCATTGCTGCGGTAAAGTGGAATGCTGTACTAGATGTAGTTGGAGTATTGATGGAAATTTGGGCAAGAGTTGAGAGAGTGTGCACGCATCCGCTTAGACGCGCTGCACCACACTCGCCGGCGCGGCCCGCCCGGGACTCTTGTACTGCGCGACTGACTGGACCAATTTTTAGCAAGCCTTGAATGACTGTGGTATCTAAAGGATGATGACCATTCAGAAATTAAAACTGACCTGGACGTAGGCTTGATATACACTGTGTAATGCAGCAGTTCTCCGTTAGGATAAAGAGGTTTCTTCCAACTGACGAGGAGTGATGATGATGACAGTACTAGGACTTTAATGTCTGCTGGTGGACCGGGCACTGCAACATAATATGGTATACAGGTTATGATAGCACCGTCCCACATTTTATTAATTATGTCCATAGGACATAATATTATTATCCTCACGCCTTTTTCCCATGGCGTACTGTAGTTTCTGCCTACCACCATGAGATAAAGATTTTATGTATATATGTATGTATGTATGTATGTATGTATAATTATTTTCCCTCGAGTAGAAGTCAGGAAAATTAATTACTCAGCAAATTGACTAATACCAAATTAAACGTTCCGTATATTCAAATCACAACTGTCATTCTTTGCAGTTGTAAGAAATGGGTATAACACTAAAAATTAGCACAGGGTATCAATTAGTTTACTAATTAATTTCCCTGGCTACATACCATCCAAAGACTTGAAAAGAAGAAGTCTATCAAAAATATTTTGAACTAGCTGACCCGACAGACGTCCTGTCAAAACAATAATTCATACAAAAATCCCATAAAAAGATAGTTCAGTTTTTCTAGAATTTGGAAATTTTTGGGGAAGTTTTCCATTTTTTTCCCTATAAAATCTGATTAGAATTAAAGGTTTTATATACCTGCAGATGTTCTGAGACCTTCGGATTCAGGCAGTAAAAGGTGTTACATGAAACTGACTTTTGCTTTACATTCAATAAACTTTCTGAAACATTATCTCTCTGACGCATTTGATAACTTCTCCATTCTTCAAGGGCAACTCCGTGAGGGCAACCCAAAATCTGATTTTTAAATGATTTTTGGATCAGTAAGTAAAGAAGTAGACAAAGCGTAAGCTTATCATAATAATTTTAATAAATTAATATCTACTCACCATCTTGTAACGTAGCACACACAATGGGATAAGAATAAGGGCCAGCTCCAAAGTTTGAGAATCCAGCGACCTTCACTGTGTAATTGGTGTACTTCAGTAGACCTTGCAAGTAAAGCTCCAAGTGTAACGATGTCTGGTTCTGCCAGGCCGCTTCTGAAAGATATGCAGAAATTGATTTATTAAAAATGTAAAGTAGCCTAGATTATACCTAAAAAGTTGCGATCACTTACGCAATCCGTAAATTCTGCACCAGGTTTTAGATAATATTTTTACTATGTTTTTGCATAATTTGCATTCAAATATTGTTAAATATAACAAGTATTGCATCTAGTTAGAATAAAATAAATAACTATACACCTAGCGACCTTATTTTTTTACTACAATTCGATGATTTACAAAGAGTCGCTAAAATAGCTAGTAGGTACAAGTCTCCCAAAGTGATAATGCGCATAGAAATCTTCGTCACTGTTCGGCAATGGTCGTATTCCCCGAGCGTCGGAAGACGATATGTGTATAGAGTGATTAGTGCATTTTCTTCATGCATAATTTAGTAGAATTATTTTTTTTAATAATTAAGTTTCCGGGAATACGACAATTAGCGAAGATCTGCATGCGCATTATTAATTTGGGAATACTGTACTTCTAGTTTCATCGCTTCTAAAATATTATAGTAACCAGACGTATTAAAATTACATTCAGTTTTTTTTCTTGTTTCAATGGCTATCCATACTTAATAGTAAAAACGTTTGAAGTGCTCCACTCGAGCAGTCATAAATGAAGTTTTTAGAAACGGTGGCGGTTCGAACGCACGGAACGCAGTCTAAAGCACGTGGCAAAGTAAGCTACCTTTTTGGCGGAAGCAAATGTCGCATGATACACCATTAGTTCATAAAAAAAACCTCGAAATGTCTTATGAATACCATTGGTGCATAAAAACTGTCACGGTCACTCGCCATTGGACGATGGCATTTTACGTTTATTTACAATTGTAACACGATCTGGCTGTATAATTCGACTAATCGATTCATACTTGCCGGTCTTAGTGACATTTTATTGCATACTAACGAAAAAAAATCAAATAATGGGCATCTGTGGTTGTGTACCAGGACGACGCCATAAATAATGTCAAGAAGACGTGAACGACTTGTTTTTTGTAAATAATTCGCAATGAATGCAAGAAGAAATCGGTGAGTAATCTTAGAAGAATTTTATACAGAATTACTGAGAAATGAGTGTAGACTTCGTATTGAGTGTTAGTTTATCGAAGTGATATTTCAGTGAAAAAGTAACGAATAGTTTGTAATGCACAAATTATGACACTGCGGCCGCCGTGTTTTTAAGATAAATATTCTTGTATACTGTTTTTAATACATATAAATAGCTAGCTTATTTATCTACGAACAACAATCATTTGAAATGAAATGATTGTTGTTCGTTTTTTTCAATTTGGGGTTTGACTAGTCTCCGAGATTAAAAAACAGACTTAAGGTACCTACCAAAATTCAAAATTACTAAGTTCCTAAAACAAAATAAAATAAATAAAAATGACGTCCGTACAAGCTTACTTCGTTAAGGCGCTGACAAGACCCAATTGACAAAAATAGGCTTTGCTTATGAAAAAAAATTGCCAAATCTCAAAGTAAGAGGTTACTATAACGTTAGTTTATATCGAGATTTTGTTTTTCTTAAGTTCTCTTAAGAAAACAAATTTGAACATATTTCCCAGAACCTATTTTGGTCGATTGGGTCTTGCCAGCGCCTTAAAGTGCTAATTTTTGTTATAGTCAAGAGTCCCCCCCCCCTCTGCCAGCTAAATGGTTGTTTATGGAGATGATGTCAAAAAATTCATGACAGTAGTAAATATAATGAAATTAAAAAGAAAACTATCACAGCTAAGTAGGCTTTACAAGTTAACGAGTTATAGTCGACCAACTTAAATTTGTAGTTGAAGAATTGACCGTGGATATGCCACTATGGTCAATTCTCGATCGATGTATGGGAAAACAGGTTTTTCAATTACAATTTTAAGTTTGTTTTTGGAATAAATTCATCCCAAGTAATCCCAACTACAGAACCCTTCATTGTGCGTGGTCCGACACACACTTTGCTGGTTTTTAACTGTCATATCATAATTTTTGCAGTCTTTTACAACGCAACTAGGCATTTCTATGACAGCTCTCCCGCGCGCGGTCCGTGTTCGACTGAGTCGTGTTAGCCCTAAACTGACATTTTAGGGCCAGCGCACTTGTGCCCATAGATTAATATACTGATACTAGTGCCATTTCGTCGCGCGGTTAGCCTGGTCCTTATGCAGTAATATATAAGTCAATGCTAACTGCAAAATTTTTGTTAGTCATTATATTTTATAATATTTTTGTGCTTATTGGAATTTTATTATTTCATGTAGTTTTTTAGGCTGACATATTATCTAAGACAAATGAATAACGAGATTATTGTATTTTTTTTACTGACTTCATAAAAGGTGGATGTCCTCAAACAGAATTAATCTTTTTTTAGGATCATGGTATTTACAGGTAGGCCATTACTTTAGATGATTGTTTTATGATATTTTTAGCATGGCGAGGCTGTCGTCGACCTCAAGGTCGCGGAGCATGTCCCCCGCTCCGTCCGAAAGGGGGCCCCACAGACAGATCGCCGCTTGTCGCGCCATCATCATGGGGTACCTCACCGCTGACCCGCGCCCCGATCCTGAACTATCCCCATCCCCACCGCCGCGGTAAGTATTTTCTATATAGCGTATTAGGTACTATATTTATTTAGTTTCAATGGAGTAATTTGTATTTCTTATCTTTTTAGCCGTCTCCATTCTATCCCGGTACAAGCGACCCCGGGTGGTTCTCTGAACATTCAGGGCGAGGCTGTGCCCGTGAACCAGACCCCCAGTGATCGTATCCGACATGTCCAAACCAAGCCGGCCGTGCCTCTCTGGTAAGTTAGCTATCTTTCATAGAGTAACTACTTGGTACATGTTTATATTTAGGTTATATTTTTACAATATTGTACATGCTTGCAGTATCGATGTAGTCGAGCGGGTGGAGGCGTTGGACATGTCGGAGGAAGAAGCCGAGGAATTGATGGAGGAGGCCCCCTGGCATGTCAGGCGGTGGGTGCAGGATCTGCCAGAGCCAGCTGAAGGAAGCCTCGTCGCGAAGCCTTCGTCTCCTGCAGCACTCACGCCTAGCGTTACTTCTGACATAACCGTCGCCAACTCTGAAGTTGAAGTTCGTCCATCAACTTCAGGAGTGACGGCACTGTCAAGAAGGGCGCCTAGGCGTGAGGTGTTGGATGGCAGCGAATTTGACGAAGAATTCGACGACGAGTACGACGACCTAGACGGTGAAGGTGCATCAAGGAAGGACATTCCCGACACTGAAGAGTTAGAAGAACCCATGCAGGAAATTGTAAACGAGATTGATACGGGGATGGACGACGCAGCTGATCGCCTACTGGGTACGTCGCCTAGTTTTACGTGGGTGTCGGACTTTGAATCGTTCAGGGGTGCTCGTGAGGATTTTTCAGGACCTACCCCTGGGCCACTCAAAGATTACGATTCGCCTTATGATGCCTTTATCGACATATGGGATAAAGATATCATAGGGTTGATCGCCCAAGAAACTAACCGATACGCCCAGCAGACGATTGAGACTAAGCGTAGTAGAGGGACTTTGAAACCATCATCTCGCTTTCGTTCGTGGACTGACACGAATGCAGACGAGATAATGCTTCTTTTCGCGATGCACATGTATATGGCCATCGACCCGCGGACGTCGATAACCGAATATTGGACACAAAACGAGGTTCTCCAACTACCGGGGTTCAGGCGTCTTATGTCCTATAATCGGTACGTTTTGCTGAGTAAGTTTCTGCATTTTGTAGACAATACCACTGTTGCAAGTGAGCAATTGCTGCAAACTGGAGATGCTTACTCAGTAAGACTGTCGGCTAAGCTGGGTAAGCTGGCACCTATAGTTGAACATCTCGGAAAGAAGTTCAAATCCCTTTATAACCTCGGGCCTGACATATCCATGGACGAGTCTTTGACCTTATTCAACGGCCGCTTGTCTTGGGTCCAAACAATAAGTTCAAAGGCTACCCGATTTGGAATAAAGTCGTATGAACTGTGTGAGTCTAGCACTGGTTATATGGCTGGATTCCAGATCTACACGGGCAAGTCTGACGGGTCTGGCGGGTCCGGTGGTGCTCCTTCCCTTGGTGTCAATTTGGGGTGGAAAAGCACGATAGTGGTTCTTGAGCTTTTGCAAGGTCTTGAACATCGGGGACATTGTGTAGTGATGGACAATTTTTACAATTGTCCATCATTAGCACGATATCTCAAGAGTTTGGGCTTTGATTGCTTAGGAACCCTTCGTGTATGCCGTCGAAACGTCCCTAGTGACATTGCTAAAGTGCCGAAGAAAGTGAGTAAGGGGACAATAATATCTCGCCATTGTGGAGACGTATCCATCATTGCATGGAAGGACTCCAAAATGGTGAATATTATATCTACCTATCATGGACCCGACACTTACAATGGAACTAAGGCTGGTAAAATGCTTGTGTGTGTAAGGGATTACAACAAATCCATGAGGGGGATTGATCTCAAAGATCAAAAACTCTCCATGTATCTGTTAGAGCGAAAGAGAGGCGTGAAATGGTACATAAAGATGTTTAAAAGGTTGCTGAATGTGAGCATTCACAATGCTCTGATTATGTATGTGAGTTCGCTGAACCGGCGCGATAAACTGCCTGTGACGCATCGTGAGTTTCGTTATGAGCTTGCTGAAGCTCTGGTTAGACGGCATCGCCCCTCTCCACCAGAGATCAGCCGGCCAGTAGGGGATCTCACGAGGCTGAGGCGAGATATCGTGCACGAGCCAGAATATTTGAAAGGGCGACAGTTTAGAAGAAGATGTGTGATTTGTTATCGAAAGAAGGAAACCAAGATGATTCACACTAAGTGCGCTCAGTGTGACGTATATCTTTGCTTTGTGGATTGCTGGAGAATTTGGCATTCTGCAGCAGAGCTCTCAGGCGAAGATATACGTGGGCGAAAAAGGAGGCGTAATTAATGAATCTTTATGTAGTGTGGATGTGGAGTATTAGGGAATGCGTTTGAATGTGATGGTGGATGTGGAGTATGAACGGGATCCGGACTCTCGCATGAGGGCCGCGGTTTGACGGTATGGGACGCCTACCATTTATAAGATCCTGAATGGGTTCTTCTAACTTCTCATGTCTAGCTGATGGTAGCGGGTGTGTTGGATCATTTAGCTCCCTTCAAAACGGTTGAGCTGAATGGTGCTGATCCATGCATTATGTTCGTGAACGGGCGCCGTCAGTTGGGACTGGTCATTCTCACATATTATTATAAATTCAGCATAAATGATGTAGAAGTCAACATAGAAGAATGTCCATGGAGTTTCTTGTCCCTTCTTCTCCTGCAGCAGATGCTTTGGAATGCGCAACTAGCTTCATATTTCTGACTGACCGATTCCTTGACAGTTCACAAGAGCTTGTAAATAGTTTAATTGAAACAAATGCTTTGAGTTTGAGTTCAGTGTCGGGAATGTCCTCAAGTTATAGTGAGCAATTATGTATAAAATTATGTAAATAATGCTAGGGATTAGGTGGAATGACAGTTCACCTCAAGCTCACTTTACCTAAATTCAGTGTGGGAGATAGCACCATCCCTCGTAAATGTAACTGCTTCTTTGTGAATATGAACATCATGACGGTACTTTGTCAATATATTGTGTATGAAAATATGTACGTAAGGAAAAATCTACATTTTTTAGTAAAAGAGGTAAGACACAATTATGTCACTAGAAATAAAGACCAATTGGTTCATCCAGGTTTCATGCTGGCTAGAGTGGACTCATCTTTCATCCATCTTTGCATTGTATAAATTTAATATATTATTATTGTATAATTACACAATACATGTATGAGTACTATGTACCTACTGTAAAGTACTGGGTATGTCTTTCATTGACGTGAATATGCCCTGGTGGCTGAAAGTATGTCATGCTCAGTCTGTCTCGCTGATGGTGGCGCGTGTGTTGGATCATTTAGCTCCCTTCAAAATGGACTGCCTTGTTGGTCTAGTGGTCGCAAGCGCTACTGCTGAACATGAGGTTCTGGGTTCGATTCCCGGGTCGGGCAGTGTTATTGGTTTTGCTACCTGGAATTTCTCAGTAGCAGTCCGGAGTCTGGATTCGTACCCGGTTGATGGCAATGTGGGTGTACCTACTACAGCTACAGCTCTGCCCAACCCTACGGGGAAAGAAGGCGTGATGTTATGTATGTATTGAATTTATACAATTATTTTTTTATTACTGACGCTTGTAAATAACGTAACGTTCTGCGTCGTTCTCACATGTATAATTTCAGCATGAATAATGTAACCATATTTTAATCGTGGAGTTTCTGGCCCGTTCTTCGCCATAGGTGCGCACGACTTATCAAACTATATAATGTATTTCCTGTATAAGCTAACTTCTCAATGTACGAAAATCCTATACAATACGAGGTCAGCTAAAAAGGAAATGTATGGCTCAATATGTCGTGTGTACCGAACTAGGTTTTGAAATGGGCAACTAGATTCATCTTTCTAACTGACCGTCCCTTGAAAATTCAAAAGTGCCTGTAATTGGTTTATTTAAAATAAACACGTTTGACTTTTGTGTTTTTTTATTGTAATATATTTTTTCAAAACAAAATGTATTTTATTTCAAGCTTCCTAGCTCTCTCTTACATGAAATTGGGATAACTATCCGTAAGTATATACCTAACAGCACCGTAGGAGGATTGAAGGCAGTCAAAGTTTCCATTGGAATGGTATAAAAGCCATTGCCAGTGGCCATTTATAATCTCCGCAGGCGCGATTCTCTAAGGGACCGGTTTAAGGACATTAACATCATGACGGTACCTTGTCAATATATCTACGAAAACATCATGTACGTAAGAAAAAATTTACATCATTTTAGTAAAAGAGGTGAAAGACATAATTATAGTACTAGAAATAGGGACCTATTATCTCAGCCAGGTTTCAGACTGGCTAAAGTAGACTCATCTTTCATGGGGTACTGTTTAAAATGTTACAATAAAATTCCACCCCACATACTTCAACTGAATGAAATGAAATTCAAATCTTGTATCAAACGCACACTATGCAGGCAGGCATATTATAAGTTGGGTGATTACATCGCTGATAAAAATGCTTGGCTCATTGCTGGTCCCGCTCCACAACCACAACCAATTGAATAATTAACATTTGAAAATACTGTTGGAGCAGCTGAACATTGTAAGACTATCTTTGCATTGTATAAATTCAACCTACGTTGTATTGTATAATTGCATTGCACAGGTGTGAGTACTATGTATAATAGAGCTACCATTTGCCGGTTATGTAATTGACTTGAATGGGTCCTGGCGGCTGAGAGTATGTCATGCTCACTCAGATGTCTCGCTGATGGTGGCGCGTGTGTTGGATCATTTAGCTCCCTTCAAAATGGTTGAGCTGAATGGTGCTAATCCATGCGTCATGCTCGTGAACGGGCGCCGTTAGTTGGGACTGGTCACCTCTTGGCGTCCTCGGCTTATTTGTAATTATTTTATTTAGAAATTGTTTTTTTTTTTCTCTTTTTACTATGGGCGCGTTTTTTTTATTTTACATCGTCCTCACATTTAGTTATAATTTCAACATTATTTTTGTACTAATCTTTATGTATCAATTTAATTTAAAAGAGTGTCCATGGAGTTTCTTGCCCGTTCTTCTCCATAGGTACCTACTACGCTTTGGAATGGGCAACTAGCTTCATATTTCTAACTGACCGACTCCTTGACAATTCAAAAGTGCCTGTAAATGGTTTAATTGAAATAAATGGTTTGAGTTTGAGTTTGAAAGATACTAAAAACAGACGTGTAACTGACATTGGCATGGCCACGGGATTTAAATTTTGATAACACAAAAAAATAGTCTAATTAGTCGAAATTAGTCGCAAAATATCAGAATTAGTCGCTGGTTCAAAAGTTATATGGGTTTAAGGTGGCCGATCTTGAGAGAGCCTACCCCAGCATGGCCCATTTCTTGCGGACGGTGAGCAATGGGTAGCTCACCGTCGGGTAAGGACCAGGCCCGGGTCGACGGCGCGTTGTATTCCACGCGCGCCTCAAAGAGATGTCGTCAGCACATAGGTAGGGGTCCACTAGGGCCGATGCCTGCCGGGGTCGCGGGAAGGTACTTATGGGTCACCGAGGCCTTCGCAACACAGGCAACAGGAAGGAATACGGGTGGGTTTTAGTCAGTAAGAGTCTGACACACCCTCCCGCTCCGCCCAGAGCGGGAGAAGTTATTTGATGATTTCCCACCCTCAAAAAAAAAAGGCCCATTTGAATCTCAAAAGCTAGGGTACCTAGCGAAGGTCTGTATTTTCCCAACTACGCCAATTAGTCTGAATCAGTCGCCAAATATCAGAATCGTCGATCACTGCACTGGTTCAAAAGTTATAAGCGTTTCTAGGTGGCTGACCTGGAGCGAATCTCCCCAGTTTCGCCACATTTATATCTCAAAAACTAGGGCACTTAGCGAAGGTCTGTGTTCTGCCAAATTTAGTCGCTAATTAGTCGTAATTTTTCGCCAAGCCACAGATTTAGTCGGTGTGTAATTAAATAGATATTAAAGAATTCAATTTCTCTTAACATCGGTTACAAGCAAGTACAAAATGCTTTAAGTAGTTTCTAGACAGTAAATTCTAGATGGCGGCAGCGAAAATTTGCAAAATGTTGACTAATGGAGTCAAAAATGATACTCAAGATGCGCCATCTTGAATTTTGTTCAAGATGGCGCATCTTGGGTATCATTTTTATGGTTTTCAAGGGCGGGAATAACTTACAATGGGTCAAAATCAAAATGCAGGATGGCGCTGCCGAAAATTTGCACATTTTTTATCATGGGTGACGTTTACTCGGCACTTAGCACTCAGGAATAATGTAGCTTTCTACCAGTGAAAAAAAAAATGAATTGGATCATTAGTTCCGGAGATTACTATACATACAAACTTACAAACACATTTTTCCTCTTTATAATGTTAGTATAGATAGATAATAATAAAATAAAGTACTTTTCGGCTTTATTGTATTATTATCATTAAATAACTCGCGCTTGCACCATAAAGCACTAAATACGTTCAACACTAAACGAAAGTAAAACATCGTTCGTCAATCCTTTGATGATTACTTTTGAAGACTGAATTATTTTGCGTAGTTTTAGTTTTAGATGTATTTTAGCGCTAAATGCATGCAGTGGTTTGTGGTACAAGCAGACATAAGAATATCACTTACCATCAGTAGCAAACAGCACAGTGTATCCTACAAGGGCGCTGCCCTGTCCAGGTAGAGCGATGGGCTGCCAACCGATACGAAGAGATGTAGAGGACACTGCTGTACATTCTACTGATGACGGGGCTTGTTCTGGGGCTGGAGATAGAAATGGTTAAATTAAATACAACGTTATGGGGACTATAGCTATTTATAAGCAGAAAAGATGCTGCAGAATGACATCTCGAAATATGGAGACATAAACGTGTTTCATTGACCCTATTAAAATCTCGGTTCAGCAAATCTGCCGTCCAATTTCTTGAGAACCGTCATGATTGGTTTTACTTTAACCGCTCATTCCCCTAGGTAATGCACGGTTAAAGTGTCAACAGCGCGAACCACTTTTAGGCCCAGTTGCACCACTAATCACTAAATGCATTTAGTACTAAACGAATTTAAAACATCGTTATATTCCTGTCAACCATTTGAAGGTGACAGACACAGAATGATGTTTTAAATACGTTCAGCATTAAATGTTTGTGTAATGATTTGTGATGCAAGTGGACTTTACTGTTAATGTGCACCCAAAATAATTTGTTGGTACCTTAATGGTATTGATGATGTCTATAAGCAAAACGATTACCTCCTTCTCTTGTATCTTGGAATACAGGCAGTGAAAATGGACCCATGCCCGCATTAGTAAAGGCTGATACCGATACAGCATACCTAGAAATATAAGATCAAGTTAGTTCTCTAACGCCAGGCAGTAGATGCACATTATCTATACATACAAATAAATAAATAAAAGTGAAGTGTCTGTTTTTAATGTCATAATAACAGCTTTTTACAAAATTTTAAACGGTATTTATAACAAAGAAACAAATTTCAACATTTTTGGCTGTCTGTCTCTTTGTTCCAGCTAATCTCCGAAACGGCTGGACTGATGTTGACAGGACTTTCACTGGCAGATAGTTGATGTTAGAAAAAGCCACGTTGGCAATGCCGCGGGCAGCAGCTAATCCTCTATAAAGTACCTTGTTTTCTTCATCAAGCCACTCAGCAAAGTTTCTTGCCTGCCCGACAGTTGCGACACTTTGATTGTTCTCGTATCGGCTTCATCTGAAACTAGATTACAGAGTCAAATAAGTTTTAAAGTGCTATTGGTATCTTGGGACCGAAGTTTATTAAAAGATATGGCTTGAGTTACGTTTACGTCTTAGACTTTGGATAAATATTTTTATTTTTTGTTATTCTCGATGAAAGGTAATAAAAGGTATTTTTTTATATTTTTTATCTAAATAAAAATATATTTTCTGACACTGTTCATAACCAATGAGTTAGGAACAGTGCCAGAAGACCTTGCATTAACTATCAAGATCTCAATTAAATATTCCACCCTGTCAAAAACTGACTCAACATCTTGTTTAACCATCTTTAAAATCTTTAATCAAAAGATTACCCCGATTCTTAGTTAATTGCACGCCCAGGTTGGCCGCTGTAGAAATTATCTGACAAAATGGTTTAATCACGACCCCTCCCAAATACAGAGCCAGTGTGGAGCCCTTCCTCAGGATATGATTCACCTCTTTTCCTGCCCATCATGCACAACCACGTGCACCTTTCAGGATTCAAACGAAGCCAATGATAGAGCCAGGTAGCTACACAATCGCACAGAACAAGCCCAGCCCACCTGCTCCCCCGGCCTGCGCCACAGCCCGCACACGGTACCCCACGATGACTCCGTTGTGTGTCTCCTGCAGCGGCGCCGACCACGACACGCGCAGCTCGCCGGGACTAGAGGTCTGCTCTACTAGCACGCTCACTGGAGCCACAGACGGCGCTGGGGACAGGGTTTAGACAAGCGGTTGTATAGAATATTGATTAAAGTTAATAGTTAAACTTGTCCATACACTTGCACAAGTTTTAGATTCCAGAGTTATGGTCAGCATGAGACTGTGGTAAATACCATTGTGAGATTCTTATCTAGAGCGTCATTTTGAAACCCATAGCTATTTTTTTCTCTCAACCAGGATCGGTGACCGAACCCAACGGTGAAGAAATTTATTTCCCGATTACTCTAAGAAAATTGGGTACTTATAGCAAAGTGAATGATTTGTTCACGCTGGGTTTATAAGTAAGTCATGGGATTGAAAACTTAAAACTACCAAGAGGAATACAAAGATATCAGTCTAAGCGTTATTTTTAACTGTAACTGTGTTGTACTGTGTGTGTCTATCATGCCAGCTATACACTGAAAAAGACGTCTAGAAGAAATCTTGTGGAATCACTTTTGCACAGTGACATGACTATATAATTCAATTATAGTTCTTACGCTGAATATAAAGATACCTCTGCTTGTACACACGGTTACATATTAAGCTATATAAGCTGACCTATCATTGTACGGAAATCCTATAGAATGCGATATCAACTTATACTGGAAATGTATAGTTAGATATGTAGCCGTGTGTACCTAGTAGGTCAGTAGCAGAAGACCAGTTTAAGTCGCAATCACGAATTTCACTGTCTACGATATATTTTGGTTAATTTGATCAATTAATCAGCAGCCTAATTGTGTAACACATCTATAATGCCTTTCATTTTTACAATTCAACAATATCTATTACGTTACTTACGTCGTTGAGTAGACGACCTATCCAAACAAATGAAGTTTGACATACCTTCTTCATGTGTAGTAAAGTGCACGGGCGCTGTATACAGTGACACGCCGACTTGGTTGCCCGTAGCGACGCGCGCGGCGTACGGCGTGGCTGGGCGGAGGTTCTGTAGCTCTACCGACTGACGGAGCTCTTGATCTTTTCTGAAATTGGAAAGATAGTTTGAATAAGGGAGATAAATAAAAGTTTGACGGAAGAATGATAGCAGGTGTCCTGCGTTGTGGATTTACATATACTGATAAAATCATAGGATGGAATCAATATGCGTGAACAAATATAATTTACAGCCGTTATTGGCGCCGATTCCCTTGTTCACAAACTAAACTAAATTTAAGTTCAGTGCATCTTTTTCTTTCTATTTCATTAAGAAAAGGACAGAACATAAATTTTAGTTTAGTCCTGTCAAATTAATCAGCGCCTGTCACTACTCTTTACAAGTTTAGACGTGATTAAAAACTTGCCTACTAAAATTACGTCAATTTACGTCAAGCGCTGACTAATTTGACAGGACTAAACTAAAATGTATCTTCTGTCCTTTTCCTAATGAAATAGAAAGAAAAAGATGCACTGAACTTAAATTTACTTTAGTTTGTGAACAAGGGAATCGACGCCATTGGTGCCGATTCCCTTGTTCACAAACTAAACTAAATTTAAGTTCAGTGCATCTTTTTCTTTCTATTTCATTAAGAAAAGGACAGAAGATAAATTTTAGTTTAGTCCTGTCAAATTAATCAGCGCTTGACGTAAATTGACGTAATTTTAGTAGGCAAGTTTTTAATCACGTCTAAACTTGTATGGAGTAGTGACAGGCGCTGATTAATTTGACAGGACTAAACGAAAATTTATCTTCTGTCCTTTTCTTAATGAAATAGAAAGAAAAAGATGCACTGAACTTAAATTTAGTTTAGTTTGTGAACAAGGGAATCGGCACCATTGACATATGTTTTAAGTTTTTTTTAGATAGCTTAATCTGTTTGACTCCTAGATAAAGCCAATGTTTGTTTGATTGGTTTAGATGGATAATACCTTAAGAACTTAAGGAGAGACGAGGCGAAGGATCGCGAAAAGTGGAAGATTATTGTAATTATTACGAAAATTTTAATACTAAGTCGTTCTTTGAATGATAGGTGAAAGGCATACTGAAAGTTTCTAAAAGTGGCCACTGACAATAAAAATAAATAAAAAGCAATTACGGAATTTGAAAATGGATCTCTCTTGGAACATGTCACTTTTTCATGTGTGAGACTGTCATTTGTTTTTTTCATTGTGGCGTCCTTTAGAAAACAGTTTGTCGCTATTAAAATGAATACCTAACTCGTGAACATTTTCGCTTACCTAATGATTTTTTACGATTTTTGATGTGGCTTAAGTCAACAAGAGAGGTGCCAGACTTCAAAAGGCATTTGGGGATGAAGCCCCATGTCGCAGTTCTGTGTATTCGTGGTTCGGAGAATTTAGACGTAGACGTGATCATCTCCATGACGATGTACGTGAAGGTCGGCCGGCGACGGCGGTTACAGAATCCAATATTGATACCGTACGACAACTGATTGAAACTGACAAAAAATTACTTGTCAGCAAATTCGTACTGTATTAGGCATTGCAATGAGCCAAGTGCAGAATGTTTTGCATGTGCATCTGAAGGTTCGGAAGGTTTGCACTTGATGGGGACCGCATGATTTAACGGAAGACCAGAAACGACTGCGTATCGAGTGGAGCCGTAAAATGATAAAGAAGTTTAATGGAGGACAGTTATTGGCTGTCTATAATATCATGGCAAGTGAATAATTGGTAAAAAAAATATTGCTTCTCTTTTCGGCAAATCAGGACATGACACAACAGTGTCGTCTGCTTTTTATAAAGGTTCTAGCAAATGCAAAAATGTGAAATATATTTTGAAAAACAATAAGTCTAATATCTGGTCTAATTTATCAGAATCCAGAAACTCTCAGTACCTATGACCTAAGTATTTAGTACTTAAGGTATTCTCCGGGGTCAGTTCACTTTAGGCATACATATGCTCATGGAAACAAAAATCTCCAATATTTTGTATACATTATTAGTACCTTGTAACATTCATAGTAGTAGCATGTTCCCACACAGCGTCGCCGTAGTGCACGTGTGAGTACTGCAGCGTGTAGTGTCGCGCGTGTGCTCGGAGCGTGTCGCGCCACGATACTGTGGCGGTGCGCGAGCGGACTGACGACGTGCGGAGCTCGGAGGGCGGCCAGGGGGGCTCTGGGGAAGGGAAACAAATATTGCAATAAATAGAGACAAGATTCTTAACCCTAGATCTTCCCCCCATCCTATCCGCGCAGGCGTCCCTCAGGGTTCCGTGCTAGCCCCTCTCATTTTCACCCTTTTTACTAGCGACATCCCCAAAAGTAGAAAGGCGCAGTTGGCTCTGTTCGCAGACGACACGGCCATTTACTACGCTTGGCGCATGGTTTAGAAAGTGGAGAATCGAAGTTAATCCCGACAAAAGTCAGGTTCTTTTCACCAAACCGCGTAAAAACCTCACCTCCCTCCCCGACCGCTCACCATGTTCGGCAAGCCTATCCCTTTTTTTTTTTTGAGGGTGGGAAATCATCAAATAACTTCTCCCGCTCTGGGCGGGTCGGGAGGGTGTGTCAGACTCTTACTGATTAAAACCCACCCGTATTCCTTCCTGTTGCCTGTGTTGCGGGGGCCTCGGTGACCCATAAATACCTTCACGCGACACCAAGCCTATCCCTTAGAAGAAGCGAGCCTAGGCGTGACCCTTGACCACCATCTCTCCATCAGAGCACACTAAGCAGGCGCGTTCGCGTGCCACTTTCGCTCTCGGTAGACTACACTCCGTCTTAAATGCACGCAGCAAATTGTCCCTTAGGGGCAAATGGCGTATTTACACAGCGTAAATCCGTCCCATTATGACATATACCTGTGCAGTCTTCGCACAAGCTAGGCCCCACCACATCCACAGGATGCAGTGCCTCCAAAACCGTTTCCTCAGAAAGGCAACGGGATCCCCTGGTTCGTCTGAAACGAGATCCTCCATCTCGATCTTAAAATCCCCACCATCAAGCAGTTCATGAAGCGCATCGTTTCATTGACTCTGCCGCCACCCACCGAAACCCTCTGGTTGTGAAGGCCGCCAGTTATAGGCCCACCGATCCTGATGACCTCATTACCCTCCTCCAGGAAAGCAGTAGGGCCACGAGTACAGTGAACAAATCACACAAACCGACCTTCCGACCTCGCCGAGGTCCCTCGCGAAAACCCTGACGTAATTGTCCCCCCCCGACCCTTGCTTGACAAAGCGCCAGCCCGCGCCACAGCTGAGCCTGTAGTTTTAAATGCCCCGTATAAAAATAATACAGTTCAGATCCAGCCTGTCCCACCTTGCTGTCCTCCCCCCAGCGACGCCCTAAGCCGAGGTCGAGGCCGAGGGGGTGCCCTTAGCGTGCAGTCGCTTAGTAATGTAAGTAATTCGCCCCTGGCTGGAGGCTTTGAGTCCGCTTAAGGCAGCCACAGGATAGTCCGGTTGAGTAGTCACGACCTCTCAAGGTCAACTACGAGATGCCATCCATAAAAACAAAAAAAAATTAAAAGAGTTCATGGAGGATAACTTACCTTAGTACTCCTGCATGAATTCTCACACTGAAGTAATATTAAAATAATACTGTTATAAGAGGTGGTGGTACAGTCACAACGCTTTTGGTAACGGACGATAATATCGTACGACTTAGGAAACAAAACAAGTCACGTAACATGATATGAACACACAATAAACAAAAACAACACGAAACTGGCTTCCATCTGGATCTGGTCGGTACTGGTAGACTTCTATTTTTTAATGATATCAAGTTAACGATCGCATCTAGATAATCAATCGAGTTTACACTTAATTATTGGGTTTAAACCCATACCTGCCCCACCCATCTCTAGCTTATCTCTAGCCCATTATACTCTCTAGTGGCATTATACTAGCACGAATATGGCAATTTAGAAGAAACAGTAAAAATTGCTCACCCAATATACTAAGAAGCACACTAAAGACAGCAGTTCCATGAGGGTTGGTGGCTCTGCACTGATACAGTCCCGCGTCACCTGTCTCTGAGTACTGCAGGCTGATGGTGCTCACTAAGCCGAGAGCTGTTTTTGATTCTGATATCATTGCTCTGAAACCAGAAAATGGTATTTTGGAAATATGGTTAAATAATCTAAAAGGAGTTTGTTAGGTTCTGTAGATCTACAATGACTAACTCTGACATGTAATTAATTTGGCCGTTGCCATTTTGGTCTTCCAATCACGGCTTGTGAAAGAATTGGTATCAGATTGAACGACCATTGTAAATGTGGATTATAGAAGCCGTGAGTATGTTGATGCATGATATGTCTTTTCTCCTATTTATTTTGGTAAACCGGAAACCTGCAGCACCAAGGATTTTGACGGTGTGATGCGAGGTTTTATTTCATATACACCCATTAAACCAGAATGCTGCTTGGCGACACTTCCAAGAACAACTCCAATGCTACCAAAATAATACTAACCTTTGATTTATAAAATCCAACACGTTTCCATCATGAGTCCAAGTGACTCTGATGGGTTCGTCTCCAAGTGGCCGACACTCTAGCTTGACAGGATGACCGAGCCGTGACGTCACGTTAGATGACGAGGATTCGAAGTGAACTGGTTCTGGAATGCGAAAAATACGAAATTAATTGATGACTTTCAAAATGATCGTCATAGAATATCTATATGAGAATGTTCTCTATCAGGTGATACATTTTGCCTTTTGAAATGGCGTTTAATGTAAACTGCAACCCATTGTAATCATGAATGTGATGGCTTCTTGTGCTATGAGCTTGCTGTGTACTGTTGTACTCTTCATTTTGTTTTACTTTGTATGATTTTCGTAAACATATTGTAACTACCTAGAATATTCTAGTGAATGATGTAGTCTCCTATAATTGGAAGCGCACATTTGTATTTTTCCCTGTTATTGTAAACATGCATGTCATTGTGTAGCCTCTGTTGGAGATCAAATAAATGAATACATAAACAGATCCGAATAAGTCAGAAAAAAAAACATATCTTCTTCCAAGGCCTGACACAATCTACAGAAAGTCACGCACAACATACTCGTAGGTATAATCTTGCCAACTTTATTTTTGTTTTATCTGCTTTCGTACACCTTTCCAGTACCTATGGGGCTAGCAGGAACGTGCGGAGTAAATTAGAACTAACGTAAATTATAAGGAACCATTTAAAAATTGAACGTACTCGTTTCGCACATAATATTTACTTAGTTTCAAGACTTTGTTCACTTTGTTCTATGGGTGATACCTAATTTTGCTAGTCGCAAAAAAAAACAAAATGCTACGTTACATTAACGTTCGTGCTAGGGCCTCTGACGTTTGATCGTAATACTTACTATTTACGCTCATCCACACAGTTTTACTCAAAGGCTGTCCTACTCCATTTTCCACATTACAGGAGTACAGCCCCTCATCAGTAAGAGACACTTCCTCAATGATGAGGGTCCCGTTAGGCAAGCTGAGGATCCCACCGCCAGCCAGCTCTAGGACTGGTTGCCATGTGCCGAGAAGAGCTGGAATATATTGAAGAATCTTATATTATTTAATAGCTATTTCTTTTACTAACTATCGCGTGGTTTAGACCATGTTTATTATGATGTACATAGTATATTTGCAAGTCGTTCATTTAAATTGTCCTTCTGATTACAAAACGTGGGTTTTGCGTTAGCAAAACCCACGTTTTGTAATAAAAATAAAAATAAAGAAAAAATAAAGAAAAAAAAAGAAATATGTAAAAAAAATAAAGAAATTCGATGATGTTCTGGTAGTAGAATATACGATAAAGTATCCAAAGTTTCTATCTGCGAACAAAACATAAGGCTCTTATCCCGTGGCCTAATTGTGTAACACACCACGATAGTACCTTTGATTTTGACAGTTCAACAAAATTCATTGCTGCAGCATTGTTATTGACGTTGTCGAATAGACGAATTTTTAAACCATATGAAGCAATGGATTACCAATTTTCCTTAAAATCTTTCGGATTCTAATTGAAAGTTTTACGCAATTAAGGTGCTAGTTTAATATGTGTGAAACACAAGAGACGAAACAGCAGACGATCACTTAATGACGTGTTATATACCAACACCATACCATCTTTCTTCATCCAATGCACTTGCGGCTGCGGGTAGCCGCTTGCACTGCACGACACTGTACCTCTTCTTCCGAGGAGGAGCGACGAGTTGTTTGGTTCCTCCAGCCATTTTGGTGCAACTGTAATGGAATAATACATTTTTACTGAGAATTTTAGTAGTAGGTGTCTCAACTATTATTGGGATTATTGAGATTTATAAAGTACTTGACTTTGCGGAAAGGGTGAGATTTGCAGTAGGAGAGGTCTGTTCGGGTCAGTTACTTTGTTTATATCTGCTGAGAATTAATATTATTATGTTCCAGTTTAGACATTTTGGATACTGGTATAAAAGGGAGACGATAACAAGTTGTTTCATTGCCTTAATTAATGCTGGCAGCCAATCAAGGATGAACTACCTACTTTTTTCCGTCAAGTAGGTTGTCGGTTTTTTTAATGACCAATCGCATTCTTTGTACATTGAACTTTATTTCCACGTTTTATGGTTGCAAATATTGGTAGTTAGTTACCTTTAATATACAGCTCAGTAGATCTATTGACTTTCGCCACGTGGTTGGAAGCGACGCATGTGTAAGTACCACAATGTTCTAACGACACTTTCTTGATCACTAGTGCACTGAACAGCTCCGAGTTTCTTTCGGCCATCTGTAATTTAATAAACCGTGTATATAGTCGCCTGTATAAAATGGTTGAATTCCTAGGCTGCAAGTTTAAACTTTAGACTTTTGGGGTTCATTATTTCGATTCCGCTATAGTTTCTGTCATAATTTGAGGACTTAAGTGAGACAGCAGATCACATAAAGGCCTATAGCATAAATTAAATCAGAAGCAGCGCTGCACACTTATATTTAGGACCTGAGAAAGATCTTTACGATCACAGCCGCTGTTCAGCTCTAATTCATACTCTAGAAAAAGGTCTAAAGATAATAAAAACTAAATGACAATCTCACCTTCAAATCACTAGGAATTCTCTTCCCATCTTTCAACCACTCAAAATGAATCGGCAAATCCCCAGTCCTTAAATTACAATAAATATTGACTATCTGTCCTTCCTGAAGGTTCGTTCCCAACAATAGATCATCTATTACTGGAGCTTCTATAACTTGAATCTCGAAGGCTCTTCTAGCCATTTCTCCTGAAGGACTGGTTACTATGCATGTGTATACTGCACCATTGGACTCTTTAGATATTTCTGGTATGGTAAGAATTCCATTTATGTTGACGCTTGGAGCATTCCGCCTTGTTTTACGTTTTTGGTGCGATCTCTTGTAGCGAGATTGGAAGATCGCGTTCGATGTTAGTAACTCGCCTTTGAATTCCCAGTCGATTTTGCTGAAATGTTTTGAAGACAATTTGTTGCAAGTTTTTAAGGCCAGTTGAATTCTACTCTCGACACTTAACAAGATGGTTTATAAAAATAGAAAAATCTGAAGAAATAAATATGTGGTCCCTGAAAATGATCAAGACAATTTTACCAATAAACGGATAAAATTATAAGAATATTTATGCTTAGCTTTGAAGACTACGCTTCAAAACTAGCAAAATACTGGAGTGGTTAATTTTCAATAAACGAGGTCTAAAAGCCTTTGAAATCCTGGACTAGAATTCAATCAAGTTTTATGGCGTTGCAAAGAGTACTATTTTGTAGGCACTTCACTACTTATAAGCATAAAGACAAATTTACCTTATTGGATATCCATAAAACGGACACCTCAAGTTAACTGACTCCCCACTTTGCACTTTCACTGGTGGGAGAGATCTGATGTATGGCGGTCCTGAAAATAGAAATAATAGAATGTATTTGTTACAGAAATGTAGTAACGTTGTGTGACGTCTTTGCTTGTCAATTTTAAGTCAACCAAACCAATTATTCGCAATCTAATTTTGGCCAAATTGATATTTTGAATTCAATATTGAACGAGTCCGCTTCTAATCTCGATCTCACTCGGCTCAATGATGGAAAGTGTTGCATAAGGTTATGCAAGCGCATCCAAAAGTTCCCTTTACAATTTTCAATTTCAAGAGCTTTACACACAAACACGACACGACAAACTAAAATTGCGCAATTTCTTTGGCTATCGCTTTTTTTTTGGAGCTGCCGAGAAGTCAGTGTTAACCAAAATTGCCAAGTATTGCGCAACTTAGTTGCCTGTGTGCGTGTATCTTTATAATTATTGAGACGCTGCTAAGAGTTCCACATTTTGGCAAATGATAAAGGTTTAAGATAACCACTGAGTTCTACATAACAAAATGAATTGATATCCTAAGATGTATTATGATAAACTTACCATACACATCCAACCTATTTTCATGTGATGCCACATGATCACCTTCCCTAGCTGTGCAGGAGTACAGGCCTCCGTCTTCGTCCCTCACTCGAGTGATGTTCAGCTGTGAGGCCACTGAGTTGTCTGATGTCATCAGTTGGCCGAGGGCGTATCTGGATACGAACGCTATCGTGGTTAAACTACCTATGCTGATTAAGTCGAACAAATAAAAGTAATAGTTATAGTATAAGACTATTAATTCAAATTCGTATATTATTAAGCAAGCCATTCTCCCTTTATTAAATTTTTGGGGACTAAATCTTTTGATCGAATTTTGTCGAACTAAATGTTTCCTTTGGAGCAAAGTTTTCTCCTTAACTAAAAGTAAATGCTGAGCATACATGTGCCTGTTCCTTATATACATGTGACTGTTCCTAACTTATCCCAGGTTGATAAAGTTTTAGTTTTTTGCAAATTAAGTTAATATTAATGTTGAGGTCGGCTTTCACATAGGGTACTTCGAGAAGTACTTGGCGAGAGGCTTCTAAACATTGTTTTGTCCCACTGTCAACGTGCTACCCTGTATAATTATTATGATATTATTATTTATGTTAATTCTACTTAACTTCAAAAACAATTTTATCATGATTTTCTTGTTGGTGGTCACCCTTGTAAGTTTTTATCGTCAATAATGTAAAGCTCATGATGCTCTAGTTAACCTTTTTCCTTGAAAATAAACAACATAACATAACGCATGTTTTATCCCCGAAGGGTTAGGCAGAGGTGATCAAATAGTACACTATCATTTCGCCAGTTATGTTTAAGTCTCATGTAATAGAAGGCTATTGTCATCAACCGGGATTCTTTAAAAATCATGTTGATAAATACCTTGGATCAGTATTACTCGACACAATAATGCCATCTCTTTCCCACACAAATTGTGGAGGTCTTTCACCGCTCGCTTCACATTGCATGCTGATCTGAAAAGGTTAAAAAACACGAATTAACACCGATTCCCAGGTCGGGCAGTGTTATTGGGTTTTTCCATTAGGAATTTCTCAGTAACAGCCCAGAGTTTGGAAATTGGCGCTGTGATACCCCCGTGCTTCGGAAAGCACGTTTAGCCGTTGGTCCTGCACCGGATCTCTCTCTGGTCCTGTCAGATTGCCGATCGGACTATGAGAGTGAGTGCACCTGTGTCTGCGCACACACTGGTGCACTATAATATCTTCCGCGTATATGGCTAGTCTCCTCTGAGATTGGCTGCCACGGCCGAAATTCGGTCTGGAGGACTATAAGTACAGGGTTACTTTAAATTGGCTAGCTAAACTCCACAGTCGCGATGGACGTCAATATCTAAAAATGGTAAAACAAAAAATAAATAAATTTGATGATTCTTTTTGTGGGGTCATCGACCGCAGTTATTGTAGTCACTTGAAATATCAGTTTAACAAATCTGTTGTTTTTTTGTGTAAACTTCACAGACGTGGGTATCGATATCTAAACACGATAAAACATAAGAAAACAGTTTTTCTCCACTCATACTTCAATTAACAACAATAATAGTGGTAGTTGACCTCCCAAAAAAAAAATCTAATATGTTTTTAATTTTTATTTTATCGTGTTTAAATAGCGATACTCATCGCGTCTGCGGAGTTTAGCTAGGCAATTAAAAATACCCTCGTATGTATAATATTAGATGAAAGAACCTTATCGGAATGATGATCAGTATTATTTAAATAAATGCTTGTTTTTACTGAAGTTGATTATTTTATTTTTTCTTTATTGGCTCTTTGTCATTTGGCCATTGTCTAATAGTAAACTTATTTAAGTTTATAAATACTTACATCGCCCCCTGATGTGACTGTTCTTTCCGTGAAGTGTTGTGTGATAATCACCCGCATATCTGATAGCCTTTTTCTTCTGTCAAGACCTGAAAGAGAGAGAAAAAATATTTGTATCATCAATATTATTGAGTTTCTTGTGCTCTTTCTTTGTAGGTATTAAAAAGATGTTGTTTTGATATTAAACAAAAGCCAGCTAATATTCTAATTCCAATTTTAAACAAATAGATTTCTCCAAAATCCAAAATCCAAATCCCTGATGAGAATATCAAGGTGAAAACACCAATTATGTTCCTAGTAAATTGGAAACCCCAAAGGGTAGCGTCGCTAATAGCCATTTAGTGAAGTCATGAACCACCTAATTTACAAAAATTGGTGTCTAGTTTAGGCGTTGCTAGGCAACGGTTACGTTATCAATATGGGATTGATGTACGTTCATTAGAAGCTCTCGTGCTGGTAAGTGGGCTAGGTCTGTTATATACACTGCAGGACAGGAATATTTGTGCAGTTATTAAATGGTTACTTATTTTATAGTGTAATTGTTTTACTGAGCTGTTTATTTAAGTACATAATAAGGGCGAGTAAAGTAAATCAGAATGAACACTGCAAAATACTATTTCACAGATTTACTAGAGCTCTTCATACACCACTATAATGAATGACGTGAGAGAATATTGCTACAATCTCTTGCTGTTATTAGGCGGATTGTAGATTGTGTGCTTAATAGCAACGGAAATATGCGACTGTTCACTTTCACGTTGAGATTTTTACTTTAAAATAAAACAAACCAAAAGATTTTAGGATGTTTAGATTTAATTATGGCTTTTACACTCGTCTTTTTTGAACTTTGAATAGTATCAATTCAAAATGCTTGAATCAAAATTTATCTTGAAAAACTAATTATTTTTTACAAAAATTCACTTCCTTACCTTCCCTAAATACGAAACCCAATTAACTCAATCCTAAACTGTATCTAAATATAGTACCCCGAACATTAATTAGCATTAAATATATCTTCGACTAATCAAACGCAGAAGCGAACGTTGCCGACAGCGATAGGTAAATCTTGTATCAAATCAGTTTCCATACGTGGATAAGGTCGATAGAATTACCAAATGGTATTCCGGATGAGATTGAGAAACGAACTGTTACAAGCAATAAATATTACACAAGAGTTCCTTTTATAACGAAGGTGAGCACAAGGAAAGATTTTTGAAAATTCATCCCCTACGTGTGTTAAAAAGGAGATGAAAGATTGTATGGGAATTCGTTATTTTTGCAGATGGGAAAGCCTTATTTTGCAATAAATTGGAAGGTCGTAGAACATTTTCCAGCTACATTATAAATAGTTAAGCTACATTATAATTAGTTAGTAAGTTCATGCTGCAGGCAATAGACTTGAATAAGTAGGTATTGGTCATATTAATGCGTTGTACATTATTTTCTCCCGTGAAAACATAACCAGTATAAATTAGCCTCGCATTCTAATGAAACTCCGTACTACGCTCGGCCAGCTCAAGGTCAAAGTGTTGCCATGGACGTGCGGTCGACTGTACCTTCAAAAGTTCCGTTTTTAAACACCGTAACAATATCTTAAAAACTTTGAGTAACGAAAATTAAGATACAATATCCCTATCAACTCTTTAAGTGATACATGCGAGGATACAACCAACCTCATTTTCAGCACAACCGTGTATTCACCCACCTACCGCCAAAACATTAACAGTAAAATCCACATCAAACACCCATCATTTCGGCCGACAGCTCTCGACAGAGCACGACATTTCCTACACATTTATCTAGCCACATTTGAGTCTATGCCGCGCCGTCCGTTTAGCCGCTGGACCGCAAACTTCAATTATCGTAAACGATTGCCTGCCTGTCGGTAACGGTGTGACTTCGCTCTTGCTAAATGTTATATATCTACCGAATGTGCAGGTGGGAAGCGTTCGTATTGCAATTAATACTCTCCCGTAATTTGACAACGTAGATCATCAGTTCCCATAACTTTCCCATAACTATCAGTAGCTGGAACAATTCGTTTTCTAACAATTATTGAAAAACCAATCGTTTTTCAATAATTGTTAGCTAATTCTATCAACCTGTTAAGCCCCGCGCGACACCGATTCGGAGTCAAACAATAGAAAATCAATTGTGTCTCATTTGCTGTCCTTGACCAATTAAGATTCTTATTAAAAGATCCTCGAATATGATCACTTATAGTCTGTTCCAAAGTATCTGATGAATGTGTAGGTAAACAAACCCGGATCAAGTTAAATTATTCACTAAAGGGAATTTAGTAACACATTAATTTGAATTTGGAAGGTTTAGTTTTAGGACTTTATGTCTAATCATTGTTTTTCAACTTTATGTCTTATCACTATTGCCAAAAATGATTATATGAATAAAATTGTATGTGTAACGCTAATTAAAAGGAAACACAATTGTAACTAACTAATTACGTTTATTCGTAGTAGCTATCATAACTATATGGGCAGGGGCTTGTCGCTAAGTTATAACAGCCGCACGGGCCGATCGAGCAGGTCAAGCTAAGCTTGCCGCGGTTGGTACGTGGATGGGTTCTTTACATACCAAGATCCCTCCGTGCCTCGAAAAGGATTTTAGACAGTCGTTACGGGTTGTTAGAAGCCCGAAAGTCTGACCAAGGGGTATCATATTACCCAGTTAATGGGTTGTGGAGGTCAGATATGCAGTCGCTACATTTAAAATACTGGTATTTAGCTGCATCCGGTTAGACTAGGAGCCGATCACAACATAGTTGGGTTATAGCTGGGCAGATGATTAGCTATCATAAATCTTTATCCCTCCAATGAATTACCCCAACAGTTTAAATTAGGTAATGACTTGTTTAGCAAGCTAACTACAATCCGAAAATATAAAATATTATTATTCAATCAGTGTTGAAATACGGTTGAGGAAATAGTCCACACTCAAACAAAATACACGTGCGACATTTTACACTCTCACACAACGAAAAACCATACAAACAAAAAAAAGAAAAACGTTGACTTAGGACGAATAATGATTTTAATGTTAATAACAATTAATGAACAAGCATGAAATATTGTATACCTTATATGTAGGTATGTCGCAGCGAGCCTTTATTATAATAACCATAAGAACTGATATTTCACCTGTGCACAACCATTTCGGGAGTTACATTATAATGTAGTAACGCGATTTTACTACATTATAGTGAAGTTCCTTGTATTACCGGCCAAATCTTAATTACCTTACCCTCCCATACACTCCATAATAAATAAATAAATAGATATAGTGCTATAGGCAGCTACATTCGGTGTGGTCAGTAACTGAGTCGTACGGGGATTAACAAAACATTTCCTAAGCTTTGTTTTAAATATGTATCAGTAGCTGTTGCTCGGTACTTCCTCAGCGTGTATTCTTTTATACAAATATCCAGGATGATAAGTAGCCTATGTCCTTCTGCAGGTTCCAGGCTACCTATCTGTCAAATTTCAGAACGATCTGTTCTGTGGTTTAGACGCGAAAAGGTAACAGATAGATATAATTATTTTCGCATTTATAATATTAACCTGTTAATCCCCGCGCGACACCGATTCGGAGTCAAACAATAGAAAATCAATTGTGTCTCATTAGCTGTCCTTGACCAATTAAGTATGTAAATATGGATAAAAAAAAGTCTTGTCGAGTTGCCAAGAAACACTCATGAGTTTATGACATACACAACCCGAATTATTTATTCACAACAACCTACTGCATTCGCTCACTTCGGTGTAACAGAAGCCCCTATTTATTGGAACGCCTTTTGTTGTTGGTCGGTAGATGGTCGTTTGTTTTGTTTTACGTATAACGGTAATGATTCATGGAGTACGCTCTGACGCCCCTGTGAGTTGCGTAATTTGCTCTGTTATGGTTGGTTAGGGGGATACCATTGTTGATTCCTTGATGTGCTTTGATCCTATCGTTTTGGATTATTTCAACCTTTTATACGGCTTGCGTTACTTTTTACAGCGAGTTTTTGAATGCAGCTGAAAAGCCATGCAATGCAAGGGTATCTAATTTATTTTTAATGGCTGGCTATCTTTAATGGCTCAAACCCATACTGGGTTGACAACATAAGCTTGTCTGGGCAAGAGAGGCTCGAAAAAAATGGCGTTAAATATGGTAGGTATTATGTAGCAGATAAGCTGCAAAGGCCTGTGTAACTGATGTGTCGTATAATTAAAATATAGACAAAGATACTATTCTTTAGACCTGAATGTTTTTTATTCCCACAATTATGTAAATCGTGTATTCAGTAAACAAGTTGAACATCATAATTTTGTTGCTTATTAATTATTGGCTTTGCAAAATAGTTCTTCATTTGATTAATGCCTTGCTTTTAGAGTTACTATGTTGATATGGCCAGATACAGCAAAGCACTGTGTTGCAAAGCTATCATTATCAAACATTGTTTTCGAATGTTTAATGCTATGTCTTATCCTATGTATGTATATTACTAAAGCTGGGTTGCAAAGATTATTGTTAAGTGTCTTATTGCACAAAAGAAACTCAACATTCAAGTACCATTTTCCACTTCAATATTTTTCCAGATCACATATAAATAAATAAATAAAAATTCATCCGTGATCCGAAATGATGAATATCCAATATTTTTATTAATTTTTATTCATTATATCTTTATTATCCATTGATTCCTTACTTCTGACATATTCGTGTATCTACATGATGGGATCATCATGTAGATACACGAATATGTCAGAAGTTTAATAATCAGTATCTAAACAGAACGTGTTTTTCTTGCAACGTTTGGCAAAGGAACTGTTAGTGCACTAAAAAGGTGTGATGCAAGAAGGTTAGTTCTGTACAAACAGGTTAGCATTTAGAGGGTGAAATTATGGCACATAAGATAGAAAGCATTTAAGAGAATTTCAACTATAAGTATGTCTATGGTTGGCACTGTATAGTGTTGCAGTGTCTTGGAAATGCAGGTGTCTAGAGATGGCGGCAACCACTTTCATCAGCCTACTTGCCAACTCAAAATAATTTGTCAGGGTCTCCGCTCCTATCCTGTTGCCTTATTATTTTTATTTATTATTATTTATTTTCTTGGTAATATGACAAAAATTTAATTCTAAATAGCGGAATATGCGCAACGTTACCACACGCTACAGAACTACGAGCTACGATGCTACGTCGCTACGCGGCTTGTCACGGGGCAAAAATAGTTATTTTTCTTCTTAGCCATTGGTTAATTAAGTTTTGCGACTGATACAGAAAGCCATGGGACTTGATATCACCATATCAAGTCCCATGGCTTTTTGTATCAGTCGCAAAACTTAATCTTACTAATTAAGTCACCCCTTAATTAGTAAGATTGTTACTAAATAATTTAGACATTTGTCTAATAAAACAAATTTGATTCTCAGAAAGCGTTTAATTTTTACAAACACCTTTGTGTATGAAATCTGCGTTAATCCTCTGCGTAGTAGACGAAATGATATAGGTTGAATCGTACAAATTTTTTAACTACCCACAACATTCTGAAAATTATTAGTAAAATTATAATTATTAGTAATCTATACTTACTTAAATTTAGAACGCACTACTTCTTGAAGTATTAAAAGTCAATTCACACATAATCGGTCATGCACAAACTAGGCACATGTTGGTCATTATTATTTCTATCTGATTATGTGCGAATACCGTTTAATTAGTAAAAAATAATGTTATAACAGCACTTTTAATATAAACAAAGATTTTCAAAAGTAAATTATTTTAAGACTGTTTATTATTAATTTTACAGGTGTCAAAAAAGATCTTTCTCTATACGTATACGAAGCGGTTATGCCCAAACTTCTAGCTAATAAAGTTGTAACGGGTACGGAACTATTGAACTGCAAAAGTATCAAATTCATTGAATACAATTCTGTATAATATAAATATAACGTTGCACCCAAAATACCATCACATAATTTCGAAATAAGCACACATTTCATATACGATAGATTAGAAAGGACGAAATTATGGGAGATGCCAACAGTCACCGCATGAGGGCGCCACAGAGCCGGTGGCTTGAATAATTCATAATTCAGTGCATCTTCGGGCTTATGCAAGGTATAAGTGCAACACAGAGTTAAGTATAGAAGAGTAAGTTGGAATATTAGTATTTTATGTTACGCAGAGAAATATTTTAAGCATTTATTTAGGTGGCTTGTAGAACTTCTAACTTGTAATTTGCTCGGAAGTAATTCTGTCGGAAATGCTATAGTTACTATGTTCTTTTCATGAACTTTTATATTATTATTTACTAGATGCGCCCCGTGGTTTCATCCGCAGTTTTGACCCCGTAGGTATATCGGGATAAAAGTATCCTATGTGTTATTCCTGGTTATAAACTGTCTGTGTGCCAAATTTCATCCAAATCCGTTCAGTACTTTTTGCGTGAAAGAGTAACAAACATCCATACATCCATTCTTACAAACTTTCGCATTTATAATATTAGTAGGATTTGGTTTGTTTATTATTTAGAGCCGCCGTGGAATGGCATACATTTTAAATTGTTTGGTCGATTACTGATTATTTGACGGAACTTTGTTCCGATGCCACTTTAGTGCACTTTTAAAGTTACTTATTTCAATTCATTTAAAATTTCTAAATGCTACTTTAAACTCGTTGACAACGAACTGCGAATCCCTTCGCAGTTCGTTGTCAACGAGTGTAGCCCGAACTAAATGACAAAAAAAAATCGTCAAAAATGTCATTTCTTTTTTTCCAATAGGTTATATTAATTGTTATTCATTTACTTGTATAAACACCTGAAATAAAAAAAATACTTAAGCTACTATGAACGAAATGTACCTACTTATTCTACTCGAACTAAATAACACAAAAAAAAATCACTTGGTAGACATATTTTTTTGGCAAAAGTGGACTAGGAATAGGTTTTATTAAAATCTGGGTTATGCATTTCCCAGTTAGTGTTGGCGGATATGAACTGAGAGCTTCTAGTTCAATAGAGTGGAAACTCCACGGCTCGTACCGGCCCATTTTTTTCCATATTTATCAAACATTTTTTGTTAACGTTTCATTGCGACGAGCCATATTGGGAAATACGATAGTTATTAAAATATTTCAATCATTTTGTTTTATGGTTCTAAAATTAAAATGTTGTTTAGTGTTTTAAAAATGAAAAGGGTTTTTATGCTTATATTATATATTATAAGGCTTCGTGTAATAGATTTTTTATTGCATCATCATTAGGGTATTTTCAGTAGCTACCCAAGCAATAGTTGGCGTAATGAAGGTAGACAATTGGATAATACAAAAGTGGTATTAAGTTATGTGTTGTCGAATTAAGATTTTCATTTGAAAGTATCAAGCCTAAGTGACTAATCAGAAACAATTATTAACCCAGGGGAGTCAAAATGCATCCATAAGATAACTCATCAGTCGCTTTTAAAGACACCTACGACAAATATAAAACCCTTTCCCACCCACAAGAGATGCAAACATTTTCATTTTCCGTGAACCACACGCCATCATAACCGCAGGAGCCACATTTCTGAACAACACAATTGTGCGGCAACGTCGGCTCCGGAAACACTGAACTAATATGACGTAAGTTGTGACGTCAGTAAAGCTAAGTACAGATCTGGGTCATTCTACCAGTATTAAATCTTATTCTTAGGAGATCTTAATAAACATTATCATCATCTCCCTCGCTTTTTCACAGAAAGCTAAGTACAGATCTGGGTCATTCTACCAGTATTAAATCTTATTCTTAGCAGATCTTAATAAACATATCATCATCTCCCTCGCTTTTTCACAGAAACGTTGGGAGCGGCTTCCATTCTAACCTGATGCAAATGAATACCAGTAATTTATTATTATTATTATCTTTATTGGAACAAAAAACAGTACAATTACAATTGATTGCGTACGATAATAGCCACATTAGTTATAAACTGTGTCGCAGCTATCCGTGAGGAAGACGACAGTGTTCCAGATATTTAATTCTATACCTGCTAGAATTTTTATTTACAAAATAAATAAAACTAAACTAAAAACTGAACTAAATAAAACTAAAGAGTTCGTATGTATAGTTTGTATGAGCAGTGTGAGTGCATGTATGATGTGTAGATGGAAGGTGTGCACCTAGGTGTGGTGTGTGGGCGTGTGTGTGTGTGCATGAAGCGTGAGTTTGTGCGGAGATGTGTGTGATGTGCATATCTGTTACGGAAGAAAAGTCTAACACAGGAAATTCTTATGGCTTAACTAAAGTCTCCAACTCGTCGTAGGTGAGGGTGCGAAGCCAATCATCAGTTAATTTCTTGCAATCCCGGGAAGAGGAAGAATAAATATTAAGTTGTTCATTTACTCGATTGTATAACACAGGACCAAAGAAAATGTATTGTCGCCGGACAATTTCAAGTCTAGCCGGAACTGTTTGGCAGACTCTGGCAGTCCTGCGTCGTTGTCTGCTCAAATCACGGTTAAACAGCAGGTCAGAATGTTTCCGTAACACCGTGCTCAATACGAAAGAGTGTCTAACAGTAGGTAATTTCCATAGCTGATATAAGTCATGTGTAGGGAAGCGAATAGGTTTGTATGCCATGACCTTCAGCACGGCCCTTTGCGCTCTCTCCAAGTGCAATTTACATGGAGCGACTGCCTATCTGACCTCCACAACCCTGTTACTAGGTAATACGATGCCTCCCTGTAAGACTGATTGTCAGACTTTCGGTCGGCACCCGGGACCATCGGTTTAACAAAATCACTTTTAAAATCAAAGTACAATAAATAATACTTTGTTTTCAGAAGTGATTTTGGCAGGCACCCGTTTGACCACCATAGTATTGTCTTGTGATTGGCGATGATGCAGTCAATTGTAGTGCTTGTTTGTCGAGAATTATTTTAAAGGTTTGGGTAATAACATCCGTATTGTACCTACATTTAAAAGAACTACGGGAATTAACAAGTGTCAAGAAGGTCTACGTTCAATAATGGCATGGTAATCTGACTTTAACGCCTTTTAATCTCAAATCGGTAGAAATTAAACGATAGTACCTTGTTCATGTCTCAGCAATGTTAGATCAGAGCTGTTTGCACAACGTACGCTGGACATTCAGTATCTTTGCATTATCGCTAGTAGTACCAAGCTTCTGTAAAATGCTCACGTTACTTTATCTAAATATAGGTACTAAATAAAATATACTTAGGAATCTAATTCTATTCAAAGTCAAATCAAAATCACAACCTATCTCAAAAGAAGCCTTCAAAACAAAACCCTCAAAAGGCAACAATATTACATAGTTATTACTGCCCCTCCTGTTATTTTCCACATCACCGACTCTGTCTGCTTTGTCGGTCTGTCCGTGCAACACGAACCAACAGGCTTGTAAATTGGATATCACTTTCTGGTCACCGCTTCGCTCCGCAACGTGAGCATCGATATATTGGCGTAGACGTCTGTCATTGTTATGGAAGTCAGAAAGTGGAAAAATGATTTAGGTATGACTTTTAAGGTGATTTGGAATGATTGAGACATACTGAGAAAATAGAAGGGACGATAAAGAGTGAAGGATTCAACGCAGCATACAAAATAAATGAATGATAAAGTAAATTCAAGTTGCTGTTTATGAAAATGACACTCTATCCTCATGAACGCAGATTTTGGCTAGACAATTATATTAGTCAAAGTGTTAGTACTTACTCGTATAAGCATTACAAATGTACGAAATAACAGTCGCTCCACGTGGAGCCAGGTCGAAATATATAAATAAATAGCTTTTCCCCGTGGATTCGCCAGCGTGTTTATTGGAAAGTACCCAAGTAAAGTAAAAGTATCCTTTGACCTAACCCAGGTCACGAACTACCTGTGTGCCAAATTTCATCTTAATGCATTCAACCATGAAGACGTGAAAAGGTAACAGACTGACCGACAGTTAGATACTTTCGTATTTATAATATTATCATGGATGAGAACCCATTAAGATGTGACCCATTTTCTCATTTGTAGTCAATTTAAAAACGCCAAGAGCAAGTAACATATTTAAATATAAACTATTTAAAACCCAAGAGGAAAGCATAATACGTAAATTTGTTCCCAAAATCCAGCAAAAGCTAACTAAAAAGTGATGGACGCCATTTTAAACTCAAGCAAGCGAAATCGTGGAATGTAGTTCAAAATAATTGGGAGCTCCGTGTTTTCGCAACATAACTATTCGTTCGAAGTAATGCAAGTGAATCTGATGCCTGTACGGATTTAGATGCTAATTTTAAATGGAAAAACGGACATTTACCAAATTATGGTTTAAACACATTTTTAGCTTTTGGTTGAAAGTTAGTTGATTTTGACATGTTTTTCGGGCATTAAACTCAGCTTTCACATTCAAGTGCAATTTTATAGACTCAAACCAAAACTGGTACATAGTTAGCAAAAGGTTTTTGTTCTTATAGCACTGTTCTGTATTTTATTTGGTTTACTAGGTTCGTGGTTCTACTCAATATCTCACGTGCTGTAAGCAAATATGAGGTCGACGATAGTTAGAAGCAACTTTTTACTCGAGCGTCGGGACATATTGTACTCAATAGAGAAAGCCATAATATAAATGGGTCCTTATCGACCCCTACATTACTTACCACACAGAAATTATGAGCTTCAAATCTGCGTCGTATTTCATAATCAAAACACTCATAGACTAATTTTACTGACCGCAGTTGTATAAAAGCATTAAACATTAGCTCATAGCATTGAATACGACACGAACTAAAAGAACAAAACGGCTATTTTATTACCTACCCAGTTAATGTGGCAATAGCCCAAAATCTAAAGTGGAGGTATGGCAAGAGGCAATTCACGAGTTTGATCGCAATCCATGGATTATATATATATCCCAACATACAAGCTGAGAATAAATGCGTCATATCATACAGCCTGGCGGTTTAGTCACCTATATCCGTCAAGCATCACCCGATGCTATGCGTCAAACTAAACAACTTACACAATGAAACTCATCCGATTCGTAAAAAAAAAACAATATCCTATACGATAGTAGACAGACTTATATTTACTGAGTATATCGCCACCCTGTATAATGCATTAATTTTCAGCTATGTGCCCACCCATCCGCACTAGGCCTTAAAGAGAGGAGGCTTGAGCGGTGGGAAGGTATACGAATAGGTATAAGTCATTGCAATAGTGCAATGAAACATCAGCCTATAATTTTCACTAATAATAGTGGGAAACTGCTTTTATTACAAACGTAGTTGTTATTGGCTTATTGTTGGAGTTTATCATGAAAGCTTTGATTCTATTAGGTCAGCAAAATTACCTGTAGGTAAAAACATAGATATAACAGAACCGTGTTCATTTATTCATTTGCATTGATTTTTAGCTTGATGATTAGCTATTCTTTAAATAATATTCCAGATTATTTTTCATTTGCTTTAACAGCTTTGACGGCTTTAACAACTTTTTTAACACACATTATTTAAATCTATCTACACGTACAAAGATACTTTTAAAACCATCTCCATCACTGCAGTCAGGTAAAAAGCACTAGGTGTTGTTGAAAATTGTTTCCACATTATCTCTACCGTGTTTTTCCTACCAAATGCGTTCAGACACAGAATGGTACCCACAGAAGGTCGGCTTCATACAATTAGCGAAAACGGACGCACACATAGAAACGCTTCTCGTACAGCGTTGCAAGCGCACTCGCAACTGGCATTCGGCTGAGATAAAATGAGATAAGGAGCAATGGTGGCCCATTCGTAATGGCAAGGTAACTTGACACTTTACGATCGTGGATTCAAACCCAAGCTGGCACTTTACCTTGTTTAATTTATTTCATCATATTAAAGCCTGATCATGCTAAACTGAGACAAGCCCATACGAACGCGTCTATTGTATAGAGCCAACCTTCTGTACCTACTGTTCTGTGGTTCAGGGTAAGACGTGCGGAAAAATTGCTCCGACGTTTTCAGTCATTGAACAAAATGTTTTAACGAAAATATATCTTTAACTTTCGTGAAAATTTTGTTTCAGGAAAATTGAAATGGATCTTTTCATTTCAATTTTCCTTAAATAAAAATTTTCGTGCTAAGAAATTGATTCGTTTGATGATAAATATGGGATTTTAAATTGATGGATATTCCATGTTCTTTAAAAATTGTTAAAAGAAGTTTAGAACTGTTTAGTACGGAAGACAGTATTGGTGATTAAACTGAAATAAAATGCCTTCGATCAGTAAGTAGAAAATCTAGTGAAAAAAAATATTCCGAGGTGTAGCAATCAACACATTGAATAAAGTTCAAAAAAGTAGATGCTATCAGAAATCTCAGGCTAAAACAACCACCTTACATGGCCTTGAAAAGTCACTTGGCAGAAAGGACAGGTAGAAAGACACTGTGACGGCATCTACATGTTTACTCACAAAACAATAAAATCTACTTGGAACCCTGGTGCTCACACAATCCGTCCACCACTGTCCATCCAACGTTCCGGTTCTCAAACTTCCACCTACACCAAACTGTTTACACAATGCAGGTATAATAAGAAAAGTTTTAATACACGTACCGTGGTCCGAGCCTCGGTATATGAAACGCCTATTTTGACAGCCAAGTTCGGGAACAGTACTTTAGAAGTTAAAGTGTTTTCTGAATATAAAAAAGTTGTATTATTTTGCTTAGAATGGAATTTTATCCGTGTTTTTTGGGAGTAGAAATGTGGTTTGGGTTCTATGGAGGGTGGGCTCAGTAGGTTTTTCTTTGTTGTAGATGTAAATGATGGTGATACCTTCACCATCATTTAATCAATTTGGTCAATTTAGAATGAGTGGAGTTAAAGTTTTAGATAAGATTACTGGTAATTAGGATTTTGGGAATGATGACGACTGTAGTGTGTCCAATACCCGGGATATACGAACCTAGTTTTTCAAGCTAGAGTAGCAAAATAGTGCCAGTAAGCTAGCAAGTTACTAAATATGACCTCGGATGTACAGAGCTATCCTCGTGTTTGCATGTGCCAAGCAAAGGACATTACTCTATCCTACCTAGAACAAAAGCCTCGTGTATTCCGGCCATAAAATATGTTATTGAAACAGATGACTGATATGGTAATAAAGGGCCCGTACCAATACCATTATCACTCGCAGGGAAGTTTTAGTCCAGGACATTATCAATTCCTCCGCACATGGTTCAAAATCGTTTGATATTTTGCATTACATTTAACTTTATGTCAAATATTGACCCATTCTCATAATTATATTGAATTCATGCCTGTTAATCCTTGATCATCAAAAATGCCATAAGTAACAGGAACAGGATACCGAAAGTACAAACTCAAACTTACATAATCTAAGAGGTTTCGCTAGTCAAACTTGAACTAGAAGCGTAGTTTATAAGGTTACTATTGAACCAAACCATGTTAGAGAAAACACGGAAGTTCTATATTTTAATTTCATACTAGAGTTTGTCATAAACTCAAATTCAAAGCGCTTATTTCAATTAAACCATTTACAGGCATTTTTGAATTGTCAAGAGTTTGTCTGTCAGAAAGATGAAGCTAGTTGCCCATTCCAAAGCGAGTAGGTTCCTATGGAGAAAAACCCAAGAAACCAAATGGATACTTTTGTATCAAAACATTTACAAATTATTGATAACATCATTTATGTTAAAACTATATATAGTTTCTGAAAAGGGACAGACGACCTCAGTTTAAAGGAAATATGAGGGTTCCCCGAAACGATCAAATTTTAATTGCCAATTTTTACGTGATTGATACACATTGATACGCATATTGATCGTCTACCAAATGCAATTGAAGCGGTTGACAATATTACTACAACAAACAATACAAATTGATGCCAATTGATCGTTTCGGGGACCCCTAAAATATCTCAGGTAATTAAAGGCTATAAAAATAGTAATATTTGGTAACGATAATAATTCATATATTATGTACCTTCATATATATATTGTTTTAATAAAAACCGGCCAAGTGCGTGTCGGACCACGCACAATGAAGGGTTCCGTAGTTGGGATGAATCTATTCTATTTATCTATTTATCCCAAGAACAAACTTAACATTGAAGTTTGAAAATCAAGTTCTCCCTTACATTCTAACTGCAAAAGTAAGTTTACGCAGAATATTGAGAGATTTACCATGTTATTTTAATACTTCTTATAGGTTTTCCTATAATCTGTAAGTATTGAACTATTTTATGTATTTATTTTTCAAAATTTTCGGTTCAAAAGTTTTGAAGATAAGGGGAATGGTCAATTTTCATAATATGTATTCTTAAATATCTTTAAAACTATTTATTATAAAATCATGAAAAAGATATGTATATTTGAAACCTTCACAACAATCTCTTTCATTTCATATGTCACACGGTACAGTTTGCAAAACTTTTTTATTTTTACTTTTGCTCCCCAAATGTGACCCTTATAGTCAAAATTCATTTAATTACGTTACACGTTCGTGTTTGGGCACTCAATAAACTCATAATTATGTGCACCAATTTTCAACTTAATCGGTCCAGTAGATTCAGAGCAAACTGGCTGTGACAGACGGACAGACAGACACACGAGATTCTATAAGAGTTCCGTTTTTTATTTTGAGGTACGGAACCCAAAACAAACTTTTTCAAAAGACGTTTTGCACCTATTTATTTTATTCAGCCTATATTATCTCCTCATCTACCTATATTATCTAGTAATTAGAACACTAATAAATTTAGCTATTCCATTAAAACCTTCTTGATGAAGACACACAAAATGTTCAAATTCAAACACGTGAATCCGGAATAGCTTTCGATGGATGGACTTATAAAATATGCAGCGTACTAGCTGTAACTGTGGCTGTGTTTATGTAGCTATTGCATGTATTTATGTAGGTGCAGTTGTAAGTGATTGGTAGATTTAATATTGAAGAGTAATGATGTTTGATCGGCTTTGGCGGTTAATCTATTGATTGAAGCAACTGGGAGGAGCCAAATGTCCTTTCTTTGGTAGTGTTCGTTGAATCGTTGAGCTCCTTAAGTTCTGTGTTGAGCTGCACAACTACTGAAAAATGCGTGCACTGACTGGACAGGTCCACTCAATCTGTGTAATTATTTCATCAAAGACCATTTCAGACACCAATCGACATGGTATTCACGTGAACTATGAACTGACCAAGATTATGTCTGGACTTTAAAAGAGACTGTGACCTCTGAGTTTGTCAAAAGACAATAACAACAATAATTGAAGCCACACGTAAACTGAATTGGATGCACAGAACGAACCCCGTAATAATGGAATATCAACAAACGGATCAACGGATTGTGTTCATCGCAATTAATTGAACGAAATTACGTGAAATGGCGCCATAAAATGTAAGTAGCTCAAAAGAGAAAGGGAGTAAGGTATGCCAGATATATATGTACATATTTTTTACTTAAAGGTGTAAAACTTGCCTCGTTGGTTTTTTAAACGAGGGTTCTTGGGTTTGATCCCCAAATCAAACAAAGCGTTATCGGTTATCCCTTTAGTCTCCCAGTAGTAACCCGGATTTTGCCCAGTTAGACTCTGTATTTTATACTTGTAAACACTTTATACTTCTACTAGCTATTGCCCACGACTTCCTTTGCGACCTAGAATGAAATGTAGCCTATGGATTCTCCAGGTCTTAGTCTACCCATGTGCCAAATTTTATCCAAATCCGTTCAGCCGTTTTAAAATAAAAACGTAACAAACAAACAAAGAAACTTCACAATATTAGTTAGCATGGATTCACACATCACTTTCCACCAAATAACTATAAACCAACCTAAAGGTAAACATCGCCAGTGCAAATGAGCTGTGAAAACTATCTTCGGGTTTTTGCTTAGCCTGTAAAACAATGAAGCCTAACTCTCAGTTGGTAATGAACCTTAACAAAATACTGCTGCAACAAAAGTTGAAACGATAATATACATCGATGATACAGCAATAGCAACCACAACACAGATTAGTGCCAAAGCATCAGTCTCTACAATGGAATGTCAAAAGCTTGGCAAAGATGAGTTTAACGAAACAAAGAACGAAAATCTATAGACAGATAACCAGCACCTAACAAACGTTTAATTCTGCGATCACCAAATTGTGTCCATCCGTCAGTAGAAATAAATTAACTTACTATAATGACGATTAGTGCTTTTAATTCCTGTGTAGACCTTACTTTGTCCAACAATAGACGGTCTTTTTTGTATTTGTCTTGATGTGGGTCTATAATAAAAAGTTATCTAACTCCTGTAGGTACTATTAGTTTCTAATCCAATTGTTCGAAGTGAACCTTTTGTTTCAACATTATCTTTGGCAATAACAACAACCGATGATTTATGAAGCATCTTTGTTACTAACGCTGCTTGTCAATCAGTATTAATAACGAATTTTGTGAAGGAAAAATTGATGAATGGTGACGAAACTAAATATTTGCTAGAGGACGTTCGTTTGGTCGTTTTCTTTGTTACTATATTAATTTGAAATTGATTCATATAATGAAGTTATGCCTTCATCATAAGATACTAACATTTTACAATCCGTACATTGTACTCAAATTGCCACGTCCAGTCCAGTTCATATATTTGATCATACATACATCCGCCAGTAGCAGGTATGGAAACTCATTAAATTTTCAACGCCAAATGTCAGGTAGCTAACTACCAATGTTCAACTTAATAATAATAATAATCAATATGTGGCAATACTAATAATAATAATAATAATAGTGAGTCTAACGGACATATTATCTCTGGTTGTTCTCGTTTGACTAACGGCGAGTACTTGCACAGACATAACCAAGTGGCTGGGATTATTCACCAGCAACTTGCTTTGAAATAAAAACTTGTGAACTCTGAGGTACCGTATTACAAGTATGTGCCCGACCCAGTTCTCGAAAATGACCATGTCACGTTGTACTGGGATCGGTCTATCATTACTGACAGGACTATTGTCGCCAATAAGCCTGATATAGTGGTGATAGATCGATTAGTGCGCCGCGCAATGATAGTCGGTGTTACCATTCCACATGACGATAACCTCGTGAAAGCTGAGAAAGAGAAACAAATAAAATATCTCGACTTAGCACACGAGGTTGTTGACATGTGGAATGTGAACTCTGCTGTCATTGTGCCGATTGTCGTTACGGCCAATGGCCTGATGGCCGAAAGCCTCAACCATCATCTCTCGAGGCTCTCGTTAGGCGGCTGGATCAAGTGCCTGATTCAGAAGGCAGTACTCCTCGATACGGCTCGCATTGTGAGGAAGTTCCTATCTCTGGAGCCCTAACCACCGGTAGCTTGGACCCTGCTCCCGACACCGGCGGACCACTATTTTTTATATTTTTAAATGTTGTTTTTATATCTTTTTTAAGAAATATTTAAAAATATATTTTATGTGTAAAAAAAATGAATAAACGACATAATAATAATAATTTATATTTTTAAATGTTTTATATATTTTTTTATATTTTAATATTTAAAAATATAATTACAATGTGTATGTAATAAAATAAAAGAAAATAATAATAATCAATACCAATCTGTGGCCCGACTGTCAAGCTGACGTTCAATGAAAATTTTCTCCGTGTAATTTTTTTAGTATTTATAAACATTAATTTTGTTTTCTTTTTACTTGCTTGTATTAATATGTTCCTGAAAAACCCAAAATTGGCAAAACAAAAAAACTAAAAAGTACTGTAAGATGCCAAGATACAAGAAGAAAGTTGATTACGACACGGATAATAACATAGTAAAATGCTGACGAGAAGTCGGGCACGACGTATGATTCAAGACACACACCCAACATCTTCGGGTTCATCGCTCAGCTCCGCCTCGCAGTTGTCGGCCCCTGCTCCAGACGTGAGTCCAGTAATACCGGCCGCTGCAGTTGCGTCCAGCTCGAGCGACGAATACTTCTCGCCGCCGACGACACCACCACCAGTACGTCCGCGCGGAAGAGGCCGACCACCGGCCAGCTTAGGACTCCGAGGCCCACCGGCCTCTGATAGGGTCCCCGCTCCCGGTGGAAGTGTGCAGCGCATGAGGTGGATACAAGCTCTTAACGAAAATGTCATGCGCGCGTACTTTGGGGCTACAGAGGGGGGAAGTAACTTGACTGCGTACCGTGATCGGATGCTCTCTGTTTCAGGTGCTTGAACCAGCTGTCAACGTGTCGGCGCAACGACTGTCGGATCAGGTGCGGGTCGCCCAACGTAACCATATGCTGGATGACGTCACAATAGATCGACTACATATCGAATCACGGAATAGCCATGTTTCATTTTGCAAAATTTACCCGGCGGTTCACCGCGACCCGACCACGCTGATGAAGAGGATGATGACGAGGTTCTCAATGCAATGTACGATTGAGGAGTGCTTTAGAGGATGCTTTCCGGGAGTACCGCTCCACTCCACCTGGACTTAGACCACGTTTACCTCGTTTGCCTATGCACAAGAAAAACAAAGCACTGGTGTGTGCTCTAGACTCGCAGCTGTCAAATTATTTTGACAACAGCAAAGATCTCACCGATACCCACTCGATCTTATACTGTGCAGCTGTAGCGGCATGTCGTCTAGCTCAGGTCAAATTTTACAACAGTGACAGAGCTCCACGACCAAAACCAGCTGTACCAGCTTGACAGTGCAGGATTGAGCGTCGTAACGGTGAGACTAGAGCACTCATCGGTAAGCTAATCTGCTTCAGGGAGGGCAATACTCGCCCTAGAGTGATGCGCTTTGTGAGGCGGGCGTTCGCGGGGACTGATATTCTAAGTTCTCGGGATTATTTGACCCGCGTCACAGAGCGTATTGACTTCCTGAAGCAGAAGATCTGTGCATGGGCGAACCGTATTCGTCGATACAGGCGGAGAATGAAGCGATACACTCAGAATCGCACATTCCAGAATGATGAAAAGTGGGTTTATAGGACTTGGGAGCGACCGGACCAAGGTGTGGCTGACACGCGCCTACCGGATGATGACGCCATGTGTTCCTTCTGGCAAAACATTTGGTCGGTGCCTGTCAATCACACCGAAGGTGACTGGACTAAGAGAATCGAGCGAGCGTGCGATCTTATACCAGAAATTGGGGCACTTACCATCCTCCCCCAAGATGTAGCTTGTGCGGTCCGTCCATTGCCTAACTAGAAATCTCCAGGACCGGTCGGGCTGCACAACTTTTGGATAAAGTGCTTCCAAAGATCGCACGCCCGCCTGGCATCCCAGTTCCAGTCAGCCTTAGAGTCAGGGTCGCTACCCCTATTCCTAGCGACCGGAATAAGCCATCTGCTCCCTAAATCAGGTAGTACTGCGGAACCCAAAAATTATAGACCAATCACTTCTTTACCGAGGGTCTATAAAGTTCTCACATCCATTTTGAGAGCTAAAATTAACAAACATATAGAAACCAACTTAATCATGTCTGCCTCACAAAATGGATGTAAGAACGGATCCCGCGGTACTAAGGAGCTGCTTCTCATCGATATTGCCACTAGCCAACAGGTTCTCCGTTCCCGAAAGGTCAACATGTTGGATAGATTATAAGAAGGCCTATGATTCGGTGCCACATACATGGCTCATGGGGGTGCTGGAGTTATATAAAGCAGATGTAACTCTGCGCACCTTCCTGATGTCATGTATGGGGCAGTCGAGAACGGTCCTTTGCTATCCAGGATGTCGATATATCCAGAGGAATAGCGAACCGATACGGATCAAGAGAGGTATATTTCAGGGCGATAGTTTGAGTGCACTTTGGTTTTGCCTAGCCTTGAATCCTCTAAGAACACTGCTGGAGAATTCAGGTCTAGGCTATCGAATGAGGACAGGTGGTCAGGTTATATTTCACCTACTTTACATGGATGACTTGAAACTTTTTGCCCCCAATAATTTGCAACTGATGGAGTTACTGAAGGTTACCAAAACTTTCAGTAGCGCCATCAGGATGGAATTTGGTGTGGACAAATGTGCGGTCATGCATGTAAAGCGAGGGGGGATTGTGGAATCCGTGGGAACCCAACTTTCGGATTCCATACACCTGAGATCCCTCTCTTCAACCGAAACTTACATATATTTGGGTATGTCGGAAGCGTTAGGTATCAACGCCGCTGACATGAAACAATCGCTGAAGGAGCGCTTCTTTGGCCGCCTGAATATAGTATTAAATAGTCTTTTATCAGGCGGAAACAAGGTGCGCGCCTTCAATGGTTGGGTCATGCCGGTTTTGATGTACTCTTTCGGCATACTCAAATGGACTCAGACGGAACTTGACGCCCTGGATAGGAGGGTCCGCACATTGCTGATCGCAAATCGGATGCACCATCCACGGTCATCGGTGATGAGACTGTATATCCCGCGGAAGTGTGGAGGTCGAGGCTTTTAAACGCTAAGACCCTGCACAATAGTGAGATATGCAGTCTCAGGAAATACTTCCTAGAAACCGACATGGTGATGCACCGAGATGTGGTCTCAGTGGATAAGGGCCTCACCCCGCTCTCCTTGGCTGACGAGAACTGGCGCAAACCTATAGTATTAGATACTAATGACCGCAGGGAGGTATGGCAGAGCAAAGAGCAAAGAGCTACACGGGCGCTTTTACCGGGTTCTACATGGACCCGATGTAGATTCTTAGCATCCGTATCCTGGTTGCGATTCGGTGATCTCTTTGGGGAAACCAAAGTTTTGTCTTTGCGATTATGGATGAAGTTATAATGACGAACAACTACCGGAAATATATTGTGAAAGACGGCACGGTTGACATCTGTCGGGCATGCCACCGTCCGGGGGAATCAATCCGACACATTATTTCTGGCTGTTCTCGTCTGGCTAACGAAGACTACTTGCATAGACACAACCTTGTAGCCAGGATTATCCACCAGCAACTTGCTCTGAAATACAGTCTTGTGGAATCGGAAGTACCGTACTATATGTATGCGCCCGACCCAGTTCTCGAAAATGGCAATATTACGTTGTATTGGGATCGATATATCATCCCTGACATGACTATTGTTGCTAATAAGCCAGACATAGTGGTGATTGATCGATTAACGCGTCGCACAATGATTATTGATATAGCGGTCCCGCATGACGAGAACCTCGTAAAAGCTGAAAAAGATAAGCAGATTAAGTATCTTGACCTAGCTCACGAGGTTGTCGACATGTGGGATGTGGATACAGCAATCATTGTGCCGATAGTCATGACGGCCAATGGCATAATAGCCAAGAGCCTCGACCAACACCTGAAGAGGCTCTCGCTAGGCAGCTGGATCAAGGGCTTAATTCAGAGAGCGGTACTTCTAAGATACCAATCTTTTTTTCTGATCTTAGAATTTTAGATCTGAGTGAAAAGCTTAAATTATATTTTTGTTTACAAATATTAAAAAATAAATATTTTGTTACATGTTTGGTCTAGGATAGATTTTAATAAATATTGGGATGGTAATAAGAAAAAAATGTGCGTTATGCGTTAGCCAGAAAATGTTAAGGTGAATGTATAAATAATGTACGAGCAAACCCGTACATTTTGTATTGTTTCGTTTTAATGCTGACGCTTGCACTCACGATGCGGAGCATCGCGTTCGATTTGTAATTAATTACTTTAGTACCAATAAATCCGTGTAACAGTAAACATCGTTTTACTTAAACAAATTCCCTAGCCTGGGTCGCGGCGCGGAACTCATAACACTTTAACATTAACAAACAAGGTGTAAGGTAACCACCGTACATCTTTATGGTCCTTCGAGCCGTTAAGCGGGATCATTAACGCGAGCAATCAAGTGGACTTTCGAGTCAGTTCGTGTGAGTGGTTCCATATCAGCAGCAGCTGTGGAGTTGCAGTTCAGGGAGTAAACAGCAGCCTTGAGCACAATCGACAACGCCCACAATACAGCAGAAGCAAAGTAAGATCTTTCCCTTTTATTGCTTGACCTAACAATATGAGTCAAACAATGGAAGATCTTCTGGCCAACCAGAAACAAATCATGGTGGCCATGAACCAACTTTTATCAAACTTTAAGAAGGATGGTCAAGAACGCAAAACTCCTGACTACATCAAACGTAGATTGGATACTTTAGACTCCTACTGGCAGGAGTTTCAATCTAATCACGATCAGTTAAACTCTTTTAGCAACAAATCGATTGAGTATTTTGCATTGAATCACTATCAACAAACTCATGATTTCTATCTTTCGACGCGTGAAACTATCAAAGGTGCAGGACTACCGTCTATTTTAAGACCCGCAACACCGTTAGCCGGCACGTCCAGGGCCGGTGTGGAAGGGACCCTTTTTTTTTTTTTTTTAGGGTGTGTAAGAACAGGAATCCCGAGGAGAGCGAAGCTACGACCTTTCTTGAGACGCCGAAATTCAAGTCTCAGGGCACCAACAGCAAGTTGGACGAATTACTGAAGAAGCAGACTATCAACTTTAAGGCTTTCTATCGAACTGTGGCGAACATCAACGTCGATGCCATAACTGAGAAATGGGAGTTTCAAGACACTTTGAAAACATTGGAAACGAGGTGGTCTGCCATTGACACGCTTCACTGGGAGTTGGATGGTGAACTCGACAGGCAAGATGATTCGTATGAGGACAAGTTTACCTCGTATGAAATGACGTACAACAACATGAAGAAGTCTCTGAACAGCAAATTGTGGTCTGTATCACACCGAGATTATTCTACACCAAAGATGGAAGTGCCTACGTTTAATGGCCATTATCAACACTGGGTATCCTTTAAAGACTTGTTCACGGAGGCTATTCACAACAATCCGTCGCTCTCTCAAGCTCAAAAGAAACAGTTCCTTAAAGCTAAACTGAAAGGGGAAGCCGAAGGCTTAATACATCATCTTCAGATCAGCTCTGAAAACTATTCAACATGTTGGGAAATCCTTAATCATAGATATAACAACAAACTGCTTATATTCACCTCACATATGAATACTCTAACCAACCTTCCGGTCATGCAACAACCCTCAGTCTACTATGTAAAACGCATCCACGATACAACCATCGAATGTGTTAACGCTATTAAGAACATGGGAGCAGACGTAAGCACATGGGACCCCGTAATTTGCTATTTGATGTCGAACAAATTAGATGCTAACACGCATTCCGAATACATCGCATCTCTTAAACACCCTCGTGAACTGCCCATTTTATCAGACTTTTTGGACTTCCTGGAAGCCAAGTTTACGAGTATGGAATCATCGCGGCGTAAACAAGACCAGAAATCTCTAAATTCCAATGCAAAATCAGTTAAAGATAACAATTTGAACAAAAAAAATATCAATCGTAATTCGAAACAATCTTATTCGAGTAACAAAAACGTTTCGAAATCGAACGGAAAATTTCACAATAAACGGACTTGCCCATTATGCAAAAATAGTCATGGATTATTCCATTGTGAACAATATATTGGATTGTCCACAATCGACAAAAAACAATTTGTCGTTGACAACCAGCTTTGCGAAAATTGCCTTTTTAGTCATAAAGGTAAGGAATGCATTTCGACAAAACGGTGCCATGAGTGCGACGGAAGTCATAACACGATACTTCACGATGCATTTGCGCAATCTGCAAACACATCGCCTAACCAAGCAATACCTATATCAGGAAAGGCCCGTACTTTGCCTGAGCAAAATCAGCAACTTAGTACTCACGTGGCTCAACAACGTGAGGTACCGGAAACATTATTGTCCACAGCCGTGATTAAGGTCCAAAAATGTGATGGTTCTTATCTTAACATGCGAGCTTTGATTGATCAGGGTTCACAAACTTCACTTATTACCGAAAATGCGGCGCAACAATTGGGACTGCCCCGTCAACGATGCAAGGGCATAATAACCGGTATAGGAGCCAGGGATAATGCCTGCAAGGGAGTTATCAACATAAACTGCTCATCAAGAAGAGAGTCTTATTCTTTTAACACTGACGTTTTCGTCATGAAAACTTTAACAAAAAATTTGCCAACTTATACCTTTGCTAAGCCCACGTGGTCTTACTTAGAAAACATAGAACTTGCAGATCCTGACTTTTACGTCAGTCGTCCGGTAGATGTTTTATTTGGCGCTGACATCTATTCAAACATTATTATGGAAGGAATCTGCAGACTTGAACAAACAACGCCCATTGCCCAACAGACTCGTCTTGGATGGATCGTGTGCGATCGTACAGTTTGATATTGACCAGTTGCAAAAATTTTGGGAAACGGAGGAAATTGCAGAGTCCACCTCGCTTTCATCAGATGATCAAGCGTGTATGCAACTTTACAGCTCAACAACAAATAGATTGCTAGATGGAAGATATGTAGTAAGGCTCCCTCTGAAAACAAATTTTGAAGAACAATTGGGAAACTTGAAATCAAAGGCCATAGCACAATTTGGTCATTTAGAACGTAAATTAATTAAAAATGAAAACATCGCAAAAGAGTATAAAACTTTCATTGACGAGTACCTAGCGTTAGGACATATGAAACCAGCTATTTGTAACACGAAACTCGAATGTTACATGCCCCATCATTGTGTGCTACGTGATTCTTCAACGACGTCACTTCGAGTCGTTTTTAACGCCTCATCAAAAACATCAAGTGGCCAAAGTTTAAATGATCTCATGCACAAGGGCCCAAATCTGCAACAACGCCTTCAGTCATTGATACTTAAGTGGAGACAGTATCAATTTGCCTTCACCGCAGACATCGAAAAGATGTTCCGCCAAATTTTGGTCCATAATGAAGATCAGAGCCTACAAAAAATCGTATGGAGAGATAGTCCCAGAGATAAACTACAAGAATATCAGCTGACCACGGTCACGTATGGGACAAAAGCGGCTCCTTTCCTCGCAATGATGACGCTAAAACAGCTAGCGAACGACGAACGCTCCGAATTTCAAGAAGCATCTAAAGTCCTCGAGGGGTCATTCTACATGGATGACCTTATCCACGGTACACACAGCATAACAGCGGCACGCCAACTTCAACAAGATTTAATTGAACTCCTGAAACGCGGTGGATTCAATCTAAGAAAATGGGCTTCAAATGATCAACATTTACTGCACGATGAAGTCCCATGCCAACAACAAAGCAAAAGCTTTCGACAGCCGGAGTCTACTAAACATTAGGACTTCGCTGGAACCCTGTCAAGGATAACTTCACATTTGAGCCGAAAATTGATTCAACAGTCAACAAGGCTACAAAAAGATCCGTGCTATCCGATATCTCCAAGTTCTTTGACCCCTTGGGGTGGCTCACACCTACAACAACAAAACTCAAAATTTTATTTCAACGAATTTGGACTTCACAAATTCAGTGGGATGAGCAGATACCTAAAGATATTTTTGAAGAATGGAATAAAATTAAGGCGGATATCGATCAAATAAGTCAGGTTCAAATACCAAGATGGTTAGGCACAAAACCCGAACAAAGAGTCGAGTTACATGGTTTCTGTGACTCGTCAACAAAGGCATACCAGGCGTTATTTACTGTAAAGTTTATACTCGTAACAAACTAACAAGCATCGTCTTGGTGGCCGGAAAATCAAAAATAATCCCGGCTAACAAAACCATATCGTTGCCACGATTGGAGCTTTGCGGCGCTCATTTATTAGCTAAACTCATGGCTAAGGTCAAGGCATCTTTAACTGACTACAAGATTGATATTTATGGATGGATTGACTCCACAGCAGTATTGGGGTGGCTGCAAGGAGATCCAGGCCGTTGGCAAACCTTTGTTGCCAACAGAACACGATTTATAACTGAAATCATGCCTTCTGCCTGCTGGCGGTATGTCAAGTCTGCCGAAAATCCTGCAGACTTCGCAAGTAGAGGCTTATCGATGTCACAATTTATTGATTCAGCATCCTTTATGGTGGCAAGGGCCATCATGGCTTCAAACATTTAAAGGTGATGAAGGAATTGAAGAAATAATCTACACAACAACATTTGAAACCAAACCCCAGAAGCAAGTAAACTGTGTCATGAAACAAACAGAAGACAACAGTATAATAAATAACTTGTTGAAAAGTCACAGTTCGTTTACCAAAGTTGTACACATTTTAGCATGGGTGTATAGATTTATAACAAGCAAGCAAAACAATAAACAAACTTTGTATCTTACGCTAGAAGAGATAAGAAAAGCTAAAATTAAGATCATAAAGCAAGTACAGCAGCAAGAGTTTGCAGAAGAAATTAAAAGCTTAAGAGACAAAGGAAAGCTTAGCAACAAAAGCAGAATACTAAATCTAAATCCATTTTTGGATAACTTTGGCCTTCTCCGTGTCGGGGGAAGGTTAAGAAATGCTCATATCCATGCAGACATGCAACATCCTATAATCATTCCACAGCAAGGACGTTTAACAGAGGTTCTTATAGAACATGCACACATGTGTACTTTCCATGGCGGAGCCCGCTTGACATCAGGATTTATCCGACAAAAGTATTGGATTATAGGCGGAAATGAAGCAACGAAAAAGCAAATACGCTTATGTGTAAAATGTAAAAAGCTAAGTCCTAGCAAGCATAACCAAATTATGGGTGACTTACCTGCAGCGAGGAGCAATCCATCTCGTCCGTTTGAACACACTGGAATAGATTTTACTGGGCACCTACTCCTTAAAGCCAACAAAGGCCGTGGTATAAAAACCACTAAAGGATATGTGGCTGTTTTCGTCTGCATGTCTACAAAAGCAGTACATCTAGAGCTAGTATCCGATCTTAGCACCTCGTCGTTTATCGCAGCTCTAAGAAGAATGGCAGCACGTAGAGGTACTCCGAGTCACATTTATAGTGACAATGGACGAAACTTTGTCGGAGCCAACAAGCAAATTCAACAAGAATACCAGGAACTGCAACAAATATTTAACAACGAACTTTTAGCTGAACTGACAGATATGGAAATCAACTGGCATTTCAATGCACCTATCTGGCCTTCAGCAGGCGGTCTGTGGGAGTCCGCAGTCAAAAGTTTCAAACATCACTTTAGAAGAGTTGTCGGTGAGCAAAAGTTGACGTTCGAAGAGTTGTCAACAGTCCTCACGCAAATCGAAGCATGCCTCAATTCTAGGCCTCTATGTCCTCTCACCGAAGATCCGGAGGACTTAAACTACTTAACTCCATCTCACTTTTTGACTGGCGGTTCCGCACTTACCCTAGTTGAAACAGAAAGGGACTTAAGGACTAGGTGGCAGTTAACTCAAAGAATTTTCGCTGACATCTGGAAAAGATGGCGCTCTGAATATCTAACACAACTAACAACAAGAAGCAAATGGCGACAGTCTCGTGATAACATAAACCTAAACGACATAGTCCTTTTGCACGATGACAATTTGCCTCCTGGAAAATGGTCTATGGGTAGGGTCGTCGATCTACATCCCGGAGCAGATGGATTCGTTCGCGTTGTCAGCTTAAAAACGAAGAACGGCATTCTTAAAAGACCAATTACCAAAATATCAATTTTACCTGTAAACCAAATTCAATCAGACTCGTCTGAAAATGTCCAGGAAGAGTTGAAAACAAACAGCGATGAAATAAAACCTCAAAGGAAATCGAAGAGAGTTAGCGTAATAACATTATTTACATCTTTATTATTTTTTATGACAATCGTAACACGAGGACATTGCGATTTCCAAACAACAAGATTTAGACCTAATCAGAGTCTTTATTTTGATAAATTATCTGACATGCAAATTATACGGGACGAGTGGAAGCTCATTATCTACTACGATATGCAACCTTATTGGGAAGGCATAACAGCTCTCAACAAATACACGAAGTCCCTAGAACAATCATGTAAAACAATACGTAACATTATGAATTGCGATATCATATTACTACAGCTAGTTCAAGGCTTCGATGAACTTGAGTACTATAACCAGATGTTGATCGGTCAGCACTCGAACGAGCAGCACGCTAGACAGCGGCGCGGCCTTATCGACGGTGTCGGATATCTCGCGAATAGCCTCTTCGGGGTATTAGATGCGAGATTCGCCGAACAATACCGCAAGGACATAACGTTACTACGCGACAACCAACGTCATATTGCCTCTTACTGGAAAAACCAAACATCGATTATAGAGGTTGAATATAATATTCTCAAACGAACAGAGCAAACCATGAACAGACAACATAAAATGGTTTCCCAACATATATTTTCCATTGAAAAGGCGCTAAACCAACTTCAATCTGAAACGCAAAACATGTCTATTGTAAACGAGCTGACTGTCGGAGCTATTATAGGGAGCAACATGCTACATAACTTGAAGTCATTACAAAGCACTTTGTTGGATACTATCACTGACATCTATCACGGTCAGTTTAATCCACATCTTTTGACTCCCGTACAATTGCAAGATCAGCTGAGTACCATCGCTAGTCAGCTCCCTAAGGACGTAACATTGCCGGTAGACAATGTGCAGATGGATTTAAAGAAAATATATAAGCTTCTTAAAGTAAAGGCCAGGATGCTGGAAGAATATCTCATCTTTGAAATCAGGCTTCCTCTTATCAGTAGAGACTCCTTTGAGATATTCAAAATATTTTCCATACCTCAAGTCAAAGGAACTGACATGGTTAGCATCCAACCAATATCAGATTATGTGGCCATAAATTTGAAGAAGGATACCTACCTTACTATGACAGAGAAAACATTAACATCATGTCTGATATCAGATGCATCTGTGTCATATTCAGAGACCTATTTATCATCTAAATGGGGATAAAGATTTCTGTCAGACCGAAGAGTTTGAGTGTGAGACAAGGATCACTCCCTGCAAAAACAGCTGGTTTGAAAGTAACACAATTAACAACTACATCTATTTTTGTTGCGATCAATGCTCTTTACGTATAATGTGCGAGGATCAAGTCGCCAGTCATCAGCGCAGGCACAGGGTGCGCCTGCGCCTCTTCCTAGCAATAACAACGACAACCCGTGCGTGATTATCGGTGACCGAGTGTTTTACCACAGTGTTAGTGAGTTAAATGACAACAATCAGAGCAGTGTTTCTAATCTTCATAGTGCGAAAGTGAATAAAGCTACGTCACCTATTTGCGTTCGTTAGTATATTGTGTCGACATTAATTTGTATAACAGTTATTATCTTTTGTATATTATTGAAACATTGTTTTCAAATATTGTGATCTGTTAACATTTATTTAAATTTGTATCTTGTTAATTTCTCCTGTAGGGAGTATGTACGAGCAAACCCGTACATTTTGTATTGTTTCGTTTTAATGCTGACGCTTGCACTCACGATGCGGAGCATCGCGTTCGATTTGTAATTAATTACTTTAGTACCAATAAATCCGTGTAACAGTAAACATCGTTTTACTTAAACAAATTCCCTAGCCTGGGTCGCGGCGCGGAACTCATAACACTTTAACATTAACAAACAAGGTGTAACGTAAGCACCGTACAAATAAAATCATGTGTTTTTGTTCGTAGAGCGTAGAGTTTTTGATGAGATACATATTTTAATAAAGGAGGGTTAAGCTACACTTGCTGCGGTTGGTCCGTGGTTGGCAGAGCATCTTTACATACCAAGACCACTCCGTGCCTCGGAAAGCATGTTAAGCCGTTGGTCCCGGCTGCCATTCGTGATTATTTTTCAGTTGTTACGGGTCGTCAGAAGCCCGAATGTCGTATCGTATTACCCAAAAACTGGGTTGTGGAGGTCAGATAGGCAGTCACTCCATGTAAAATATTGATATTCAGCTGCATCCGGTTAGACTGGAACTCAGCCCCAACATAGTCATAGTTGGGAAAAGGCTTTTTTTTTTTGGGTGGGTAATCATCAAATAACTTCTCCCGCTCTGGGCGGAGCGGGAGAAGTTTTTTGATGATTACCCACGAAGGTTTTAGTCAGTAAGAGTCTGACACACCCGTGTCAGACTCTTACTGACTAAAACCCACCCGTATTCCTTTCGTGTTGCCTGTGTAAGCAGATGATGACATATTTTACTAAAGTTTCTAGAAAGAAGGATAGCGAGATTCGACCCACGTTTTTTTAAAATTAACAGAGCGCCGTTCACGGGCTAGTTTATATTAATTATAACAACAATTTTATAAGAGTTCTATATAAAAGATATTGAGTCAATAGGAGATGGGAATTAAAAGTTATTAATGATTTTAATTTATTAAAAAATCAGTCATGGTACAGTTTCCGAACGCAACTTTTGTCGTGATACATTCCAATCTACAGTAATGATTTACCTTCTTACTCATAAGTACGTTTTCGCTTGGCGGTTTTTCCTTTTTTTGTACTTACAACTTGATAAATAAAGAATTCGTCGATAAAACTGTTTTCCTGTGGATTACGCTCGACTCAAGGCTTCAATGGGGGCCTCATTTAACTTCCCTTGCAGGATCGGCTAAGTTCAGCAGCATATGCTGTGAGAAAAATCCGTCAACTTACTGATGTAGATACCGCACGGCTAGTATATTTTAGTTACTTTCATAGTATTATGTCGTACGGTATTTTACTATGGGGACGGGCTGCAGACATCGAGCCTATTTTTATTCTGCAGAAAATAGCCATCAGAGCCATATATAGCCTCCGCAGGTGCGACTCTCTAAGGGAACTGTTTAAAGAAATTAACATCATGACGGTACCTTGTCAATATATCTATGAAAACATCATGTACGTAAGGAAAAATCTACATTTTTTTAGTAAAAGAGGTGAAAGACACAATTATGTCACTAGAAATAGGGACCAATTAGTTCAACCAGGTTTCAGGCTGGCTAAAGTAGACTCATCTTTTATGGGGTACTGTTTAAAATGTTACAATAAAATACCTCCCCACATACTTCAACTGAATGAAACAAAATTTAAATCTAGTATAAAACGCACACTATCTAGCCAAGCATATTATAAATTGGGGGATTACATTGCTGATAAAAATGCTTGGCTCAACGCTGGTCCTGCTCCACAAGGGCGCAAAAACTAATTGAACAGGTATTGAAAATAGTGTTGGAGCTGCTGAAGATTTTAAAAACTCTTTGCATTGTATAAATGCAATCTCTTAGTATTGTATAGCTGCACAGCACATTGTTATGTGAGTACTATGTACTGTAAAGCTGCCATTTACTGGATACGTCTTTCATTGACTTGAATGTGCCCTGGTGGCTGGGAGTATGTCGTGCTCACTCTAATGTCTCGCTGATGGTGGCGCGTGTGTTGGATCATTTAGCTTCCTTCAAAATGGTTGAGCTGAATGGTGCTGATCCACGCGTCATGTTCGTGAACGGGCGCCGTCAGTAGAGACTGGTCATCTCTTAGCTGCCACGGCTTATTTTAACTTTAATTTTTGAATTGCTTTTGTTTTTGTTGTAATCATTTTATTACGGACGCTTTTACGTTTTGCATCGTTCTCACATGTATAATTTCAAAATGAATGATGTAAACAATATTTTGTAACCATAATACGTTGATTTAAAAGAGTGTCCTTGGAGTTTCTTGCCCGTTCTTCTCCATAGGTACCTACTACGCTTTGGAATGGGCAACTAGCTTCATCTTTCTGACTGACTGACCGAACCCTTGACAATTCAAAAGTGCCTGTAATTGGTTTATTTGAAATAAATGCTTTGAGTTTGAGTTGAGTTTGAGTTTGAAACTTAAAACACAGAAAATGAAACATGGCAAGCACCTACAATGTAAAAATATATAAATTATTTTGTGTTATAAACGGTATTGAAAACATGGAACGGAAAATGGAACGTCAGTATCACATTGTCATGTCAATTCATTCTATTGTTTGTATTCAACTGCTAACGTAGGATATAAATACAATTTTTACGATTTTGTGGATTCTTGACGACTTGGCTTTACTTTTGATCTGGCTATTCTGCACAACAACCTAGACTACGGCGTTTACTTCTGGATAACGATTTGCAAGTGATTTGGATTTTGTCAACTGTTACAATGCGTTGTGTTAATTATCAATTGCGTATTTCTCGATTACGGCGACATTGTTTGTCTGATGAAATTGGTCAGTTAGTTGAAAGAGAACAGAGATGGGTGTAACCGCGTGATGTAAGTATATTCGCAAAGTAATTTGTTTAATTTCATGAACACAAAATAATTATAGCAGAGATAAAACAAAAGGAGCGAGCAAAAGTAAAGATCAACCACAGTACTAGCTTAATAACCTGATGTGTGGAGATTTTAGATAGTCTGTCCTCTATGCTACTCAATATGGGTGCCTGTATCATACATGGTTTGGTAGCATTGAATGGAGTGGTCACATTCTTAACCTGGAACCAGGACAAACTTAAACTTATAAACATATTTTGTGTTTATTTAACAATTCTAATAATATTTTCAGGTAACTGGCGACGACTATATTTGTCACCCATGTTGGGAGTTGATAAATCGTAACCCAAATGATGGTCGTGAACATGAGATTCAACCACAACATGGCCATCGTAATGTCTGCGCTGGATGTGGCAGATCTATTTTGAGAATTAGGAGCAGGCTAGTTCTCCAACCAGAGATGTCTGAAAGGGAAACCCAAGCACCCATCTATTCTACGAGCCCGAATTAAATCTAGGCACATAGGCAGCAAATCTTATTATTCGTACATCGCAGTAGATAGGAGGCTGGAGGGGCGAAATGCCATATTAGGATATTATTGTCATTGCCCAGTGGGAGCACGGACAGTGGGCTCTTGCTCTCATGTTATGAGCTTATTGTGGTACATAGGCTATGCCGGACACCAGAGCTATGTCGCTGAACCAGCTTCTTTCTTAGATAATCTTTTAATTAGGTAAATAAATTATATTTTAAAAAAGATTATCTAGGATCGAATAAGAAAATAAAAGGAAAATAATTATGTACAATGATTGTACGTCTTGAATATTTTATAAGTAATTATAAAGTGAATAAAATAGTCTATCTTTTTTTTAATAAATATTTTTTTATTTAAATGAAAGGATGGGCAGGAGGATGATGCTGATAAAACTACTTTATCTGTTACCTGCTATGCTTCTTTTAGCTTGGTTTAATCTGACCACAATCTAGTTTCTGGATCAGTAATGCCAGCCTAACAATATTGCATAGTTCGTTCGTTCCTAACAATATTGCATAGTTGATATTATGGTAATTCTAGAGTTCACTAATCCCTCCAGACGCATGTTGGCAGTTTTATGAATCATCAATTAGATGGCTACGTAGACGAAAACCAGTATTAAGTTTATCTAGTTATCGCCGAAGATACTAGCGATGCAACTCTTCCACTACATTATGCAAAGGGAAAAACTAAGTACTTCATATACACCTGGTTTATCTGGCTAAACAGATGTAGAACGAACCTATAAGTACCTACCTATTGATAGAGATTTATTCATATTCCTGACCCTTTATTTTAGAGATTTATTCAGGTCAGGAAATAACATCCTAGAAGGACACTGACAATATTGGTGATGTCCTTAAAAAAGTCAGGTGCGTAGTACTTTGCAACGCGCGCTTATGACCCAGATGTATGAACGTGGACGAAACAAAAGGAGTAGGTATGTAAGAATCGTAGTGGGTGGCGTTCTGTAGTTTCTGCCTAGCCCCACGGGATATAGCTGTGAGTTTATGTAAAAATGTATAAATAAGCCATTCTACTACTAAATAATAACCAATAACTCCATGCCTAAAGTACTTTTAACTTACTTTTTTAGGTTATAATCCTTTCATATCTTTTTTTTCCCAACTTCTCTAATCTACTTTCCATTTGCTTTATTGTTAGATTTATTTCGTTCTTTAACTATTCATAAGTTTCCATAATATACGCTACCCCTATCAATGGGTCCCAAATTACATGCAATCTCGCCATTCTCCTTTAACCCGGAAAACACAACACAAATCAGCCCCAAATTTCACATAAAAATCCTCTCTTCATCAAAAATTTTTCTGTGATTTTTGATAGACACACCCACAACCAAACATAGGTATTAATACTGTATAGTAAGTACTAGAGACCAAAAATATTATTTTACAAATGAAACCGCTGGGACGTTGTATATACAGTAATTTTCGACTCCACTGGTCCGCGTAATGTTATTTATTTATCTACTCAAATTACAGGATTCGATATAAAAAAGCAATATTATCTGTTTATGTGTTACCACAAAGTATGTGTTGATAAATATTTAGAATTCGTGATGGATTTTGAGAGGATACGTTTTGTTTGTGTGTTTTCTTTAATTTGTTTTTTTTTGCGGAGCTTAATTTGGAATTCGATTGATACAAATCCGTATGAGAATGAGTTTATGATCCAGTTTTTATGATCATGTTTTTTATAATACAGGAATATTATTTAAATAAAAAAATATACTTAAAATTTAAAAGAGTGATTATAATATGTATGTACTTTAACCCCGCGTCAATGTAGCCGTAGCAATAGATTAAAAAGCAACAACTTTTCTATACTTAACCTGTAGGTATACTGACAAGAACAAAATATGGAAATATTATTAATATTGAAACAACAAAACAACTGAAATGTAAATAATGTCTTTCGAGGGTTCCTTTCGCCGAACGTATACATTTACCGTTTATCAATAAAATTCATAACCTCATATTGAGAAATCAGAACATAGTCATAGCGTCGGGTCCTGCGGTGGACGCCATCATGCGTGTGCGAGCCCTGACGACGGGGAATGCTGTTGCCCAGGGTGGGGTCGTCTTGGCGGTGTCTCTAGACATCGCCAATGCCTTCAATACCCTGCCCTGGAGTTGCATCAGGGAGGCACTCCGGTATCACCGGATGCCGACCTACCTCTGTCGTGTGGTCGAGGCCTATTTGACGGACAGGGCCGTCATCTACCCCGGTCACCAGGGAGTGTGGAACCGGCAAGAGATGTCGTGCGGTGTCCCACAGGGATCGGTCCTGGGGCCGCATCTGTGGGACATCGGATACGACTGGGTGCTGCGCGCCGACCTCCCTAGCGGCGTCAGCGTAGTGTGCTACGCTGACGACACGTTGGTCCTGGCGCAGGGGAGGTCGCACCAGGCGGCGGCCGAATTAGCGGCACGCGGGGTTGCGACAATCGTCGAAAGGATCCGGCAATTGGGACTCGAGGTGGCCCTGCACAAGTCCGAGGCCATGTGTTTTCATGGTCCTCGGAACGCGCCACCGTTGGGGTCCCAAATAACGGTAGGAGGGGTTTCTATCGGCGTCGAGTCGACGATGAAGTACCTGGGACTCGTCCTCGACAGCCGGTGGAACTTCGTGGAGCATTTCCGACGTTTGGCTCCCAAACTTGAGCGAGCGGGCGCCGCATTGAAGCGGCTCCTGCCCAATCTAGGGGGTCCAAACGCCTCCTGCCGGAGGCTCTACGCGGGGGTCGTGCGGTCCATGGCCCTCTACGGGGCTCCTGTATGGGCGCGCTCTCTGGCGCTGCGGCCAGCCCGCCGGTTGAGCGCGGCCCAAAGGGTCATGGCCATCCGGATGGTCCGAGGATACCGCACGGTCTCCTGTGAGGCAGCGAGCCTCCTTGCCGGATTGCCGCCATGGGATCTGGAGGCAAAAGTCCTCGCGCACGTATGGGAGTGGCGCGAGGAGGCGAAACGCCGGGGCGTAAGTCCGTTGCCGCGAGAAATCGCGGCTCAGCGGACGGAGCTCCGGCGGGATCTCATGGCGTCATGGAAAGTACGGTTGTCGCAACCCAGTGCTGGGCACGCCACGATTTCGGCGATAAGTCCCCTCTTTGAGGAGTGGCTGGAGAGGCGCCACGGCGTCCTCAACTTCCGCCTGACGCAGGTCCTCACCGGACACGGCAGCTTCGGGAGGTTCCTGTGTCGGATAAGGCGGGAGGAAACGTCCGGGTGTCACCACTGTGTGGATCGCCCGGAGGACACGGTGGAGCATACGGTGGAGGTCTGCCCGGCTTGGGCAGAGCACGGCCGTGTCCTCGTGGAGGCGATCGGCGGCAGAGACCTCTCGCGTCCGGCCCTGGTTCAGGCCATGGTACGGAGCGAGAGAGCATGGGCAGCCGTCACCTCCTTCTGCGAAGCAGTAATGCTCGCTAAGGAGGAGGCGGGACGGTTGAGGGAAAGGCAAGTTTCGCGCCCTCTCGCCCCTAGCCGCCGCAGGAGACGCCCAGGGCGTCGGGAATCCCGGGCGGATTTCCGGCCACCGTAGGCGCAGGCTTGCGGACGGTGAGCAATGGGTAGCTCACCGTCCGGTAAGGACCAGGCCCGGGTCGACGGCGCGTCGTATTCCACGCGCGCCTCAAAGAGATGTCATCAGCACAAAGTAGGGGTCCACTAGGGCCGATGCCTGCCGGGGTCGCGGGAAGGTACTTATGGGTCACCGAGGCCCCCGCAACACAGGCAACAGGAAGGAATACGGGTGGGTTTTAGTCAGTAAGAGTCTGACACACCCTCCCGCTCCGCCCAGAGCGGGAGAAGTTATTTGATGATTTCCCACCCTCAAAAAAAAAAAAAAAGTCATAGCGTGTTACTTTTATGTCAGTATTTTCTTTTATAAAACTTAGTTGATCCAAATGAAAATAAAGGCTCGTGCAGAGTGACGCGACCTGTCACGCGACGCGATACCAGTAGAACAATTTCTATGAAAACTTAATTGAAATTGTACTATCGGTGAAGCGTCGCGCGACCAGTCGCGCCAGTTTGCGGGAGCCTTAAAGCAAAGAGTATTAACACTGACAGCTATAACTTTCAAGTAGCCACTGCAATTTTCCGTAAACACATTAC